>KI915053.1:337282-363499 GCA_000473445.2 Anopheles farauti
GGGGGGGGGGGGGGGGGGGGGGGGGGGAAACTTAGCTCGTCGCGTTTGTTAAGCATTTTGCGGTAATTATCGTGTTCAATTCTTCTAGGACCGACCGACCGACCGACCAACGGTGCAGCAGTTTCTCTGGTGGGTTTTGCCTGCTTGAAGGGAGCATACGCATTCACTAGAAACAATGTTATTACCGCCAATGGCTGGTTGGCCGATGGACGCCCGTATTCTTGGGTAATGAACCGGTGTGCCATTAAATGGAAACAAAATGTCGCCCGTGACGCGCGTGAGGGATTGTTTGGGATTGGCATCGTGGTTAACCGGTCTCGTTGGTCTATGTGGGAATGGGAAGTACCTTCGTATGTATGTATGCTATATATTACCGACGGGTTGAGAGTAGTTGCAACACCGCAAGTAATTGAGCGTGAAAAAAAACGTGAAAAACAAATTGTTTAAAATGTAAAGACAAGTGTTATATTGATTGATAGAAAATGATACTATAGTACCGCTTATGTAGCATGAAAGCTATCTTTTCCCGTTTGAAATGGAGGACATTTGAGGATGTGCTACATGCTACTGTGGCACCTGGATATCTAAGAACCAAACTATCCAATAACTGATCAACAAGGCATTTTATTCAATGTAAAGAGATTTAACACTCATTATTGACAAATTACACCGATTAAAAGAACGTTAGAGATGATTTGGTCATTTTGATTTGTTTGATTCGTTAAGTTGTAGATTCTAGTGCAGGAAGCTTTCATCATTAAAATGCCATCGTTTCCTCATTATTAATTAGTTAATAAGAATTTGGTAATGTATTTGTATTAGTCTAATGTCTGTGATATATTTTTTTATTTTTTTTTTTTCCTGTTGGACTTTCCATACCACATGGTTTTAAGTTTTCTGAAAAGATCTTACATTTATTCACTGTTTTAAACAGTGCAATGAGTTTATTTGCCAAAACAAACGTCACATTTAAATATAAAAAAGTAAAACTTGTTGATCACTTCCGTTTGTGGCAAAAATCTTACCAATCTCTGTTGTAAGACTGACCAAACTGCTTTTGATTAATAACACAAGTAACAACTGGAAATAGTTGTTCGCCTTTTCATCTCGTAAAGGAATACAATGAACTAAACTAGACTAGCGAACACGACCAAACAAATAAACGGCAACAACAACCACAACAACAACAAAAAATGCCATGCCCACGAAGTTCGTTTGAATCTGCCATTATTCATACAGGGAACAATGAAAGTAAATGCCGCTGAAAATGGTGCGAAATGCAAACATACGCGGGGTTCGGCGTGGCAATGCAAAATGGCTATGTTGAAAACGTTTACCACCGATGCATTATTTCGTTCGTTTCGTTTGCATTCGCGCTCCGCGAAGGAGGAAAGTGAGTGTTGGTGTAGCGAGTGAGGTTAACGAAAAAAAAACAAAAAAAAAACAACGATATCCCGGATTGTGTGCTGCACCTAGCTTTATTTATTTAGCTCCTTGCACGGCTATGTGCCGTCCGTGGGGAGCGTGGTATGGCAAAAGTAAAAGTTTCTCACATTGGCATAAACGCTGATACCGGTAAACATTGGTACTTTTTTACGCAGTAGACACCGGATCTCCGGCAAGAAAGAGGTGGTAATATGAGTCATATTTGTGCCTTCGTTCGAGCAGAAAGATGGGGTTAGGTTGTGCAGCACACATCACTACGGGTAGGTACGGTACGACGTACCTACTCTCTGCCACTGGCCGGTGGCAGCGGCTCAGGGAGGGAGATGGGTGCGATGGAGATGGGAGTGTGGTAACTGCAGCAGTTCGCTTTTATCCGGCGTCCCGCCGGCAGCGGCACTGTTGTTCCAATTTGTGGTTTCACTCGACCGATTGACGACGTTGCCATCCTCTGCCCAAAGCCGGCAGCGTGGTTTTGTCTTGATGTAGCAATAAGTGGAATCATGAGTTCGTTGGAGTTGGAAGCGCACTTGGAGGAGAACCTAAGCTGAGCTGAACGAAGTTCTGAACGGTTTCCTAAGACGTGACGGAACCAAAGCGAACAACGTCTCGATGAGAGCCGAATGCAAAGTCCATGGAGTCTCCGGCTCCGGCATGTGTCATGGACAATGCTTTGTCTTTCACAAGGCGTCAAGCCGTCCGACCATTGGCCGTGTCGCGACACCAGGCAGCCGTAAAACTGCGATCCGGCTCTTTGCACGCTGCCGTACCGTGCTTCGGGTTCGGTCATCCGCGGGGTACTTATTGGAAAAAGGCCTTCGCTGATTGCACGATGGCGCCGTTAATCTGTTTTCGTTAGATTTCGTTGTTGGAATAAATAATATAGTAAATGTTGAACACCAGCGCAGGATACAAAAATTTCGATTCAACCTTTAATTGTAGATAAAATCATTGACGACGGTATGCGTACGATTCATTCCAAATCTTTTGGCACGGATCTGTTTCTCGTCGGACCGTACCATCGAACCGACCGATTCGTAAATATGATGTAGTAATAGCAAACACCCTCAAACATTTCGCCATTTTGTGTTCATACGAGCAGAAAGCATCTTAAAAGGAATAGCTTACTCTTCGCATACGATCAAGAAGCGTTCTACTGTTCCGCTCGCTAGCGGGTGAAACGTGCAGCGGTTGTAAACAGGTGTTTTAAAAATAGGCCACCCACCCATTCCTGGCCTACCGGATCGCAGGGGGCCGCATCTTGGGGCTGGATGCGCGGGGGAAGGGAATCATGGCGTTTCGCGGGGATTTGTTTTTATTTTGAGCGTACTTTAAACTTGATCTCGATGACGCCCTTTTCCCTTGCACACGCTGTTCACGGTGTTTGCGTTTCTAGAGCCCATGTTTTTGTGTGTTTTATTACATTTTTTTTGATGTTTTTTGGTGTACCAAAAGTCTAAAGGTAATTCAGTTTTCGCTTCACGTTTGGTGCCGCTTCTGCTTGCAATTTTGTTGCCAATTAGCAAAACCAACGAAGAAGGGTCTCGTGACCGGCGAGAGTGAGTTGGAAAGAGATTATTATGTGACCCAAAGTTACCACACCACACCCCAGAGGGGGGTCCTCCTTTTGGTTGTTGTCTTAGGAGAAATCAATCGTTTTTTATAGCACGTTTTACGTTATAGCGGCACGTTTGTCGTAATGTGGTGTGATATAAATAGAGCAGCCATTAATAGCGTGTGAGCTGGCGTTGTGGCATTTTTTCAATCGTATTTTGTGTCCGAAAAGGACATAACGATGCAATTTTGTCTAATAAGTTTAACAACCATTTCCCATACAAACGAGTTTGTGTTTCGCGCTTTCGTCATGCATCTGAAGCAAAAGCAAAAGCGAGTGCAAATGCTTGCCGTAGTAGAACGACGTGATGATTGATAGTAGCGGAATTCGAAGCATGCAGCAGCGGGCATTGTTCTAACACAAGCAAAATCGCAACGCTTGTCCTACCGATAACATGTGTTTTTGGTATCTGTTTGTGCCACTAAAGGATGGCTAGAAGATCGCTCGCGCTAGTAGTGCATCGTTCGAACACGTCGCAACGTCCATTGATAAAATAGCGCTTCTCACTCATTGCATTGTGTTGTGCACACATGCAAGCATTCCATGCTAATTGTTGCTTACTGCATTACTCCATCGGTAGATGTAAAATATTCAAATTAATTTTACACCAACAAAGCTCGGTAAAGATTGATAGTAAATTGCATTGTTGCCAATATCTTATTTTTAGAATACCAGTTGAGGGTTATGTCGAGTACAAGAACACAATGTTATCGATATTACTACAGAAGAGAATTTATGCGTTTCATGCGTTTAGAAGAGTATCATGATTTAGAGTTTTCCTGATTGATTGAATATCACAAACGATTCGAAGCGAAATTTTTGGAAAACGTTCGAAATGATTTTTGGTCCAAATTATATTCTCTTTTAATATGAGTTCAAAAGAGCCGTTAATTTATTCGGTAAATTACTGTTCTTCTTTTTGATGTCGTTATAAGTAATATTATTCAGTTTTACCATTCAGATTTTTAAAAAAGCTGAAGGAAACTTTGATAGAAATATGCGCAAAACACTCGTAATAAGTCAACTCCGAAGGCCGCCATAATATGACGGTTCCGATCAATAACACTACGATTCCACATTGCAATCACTGTAGTGATTTTAGCTGAGACTAATGCGCAATACCGTCCCGAACAAAGCGTAAAATGCTCTACGGCCAAGCCGTAAGCCAAGGGTGTGCTACGTTTGTTTACGTGCGTAATGTTACGTGAGTAGTATGGCTAAACTCCTTGACGTGCGGTTCTAAGGTTGTTTTCTTTACTCAAACTGTAAAATTGGAAGTTTCCCTGTTGTTTTCTTTATCATTTATTGCATCTTTCTCGTGCAGATGTCACGTACGTAGATAAACGATAAAGTATCATGATTTTATTTTGGTGCAATAAGCATTATCTAGTCTACTTATTCGTGTGTTGCCTGGCAACGATTAAACGGTTTCTCCCGAATATGTCGTCACCTGAAGATTTTGGGGAGTGGCCAAAGTAAACAGTGGAGTGTTAAAGTAACTCCTATTAGTCTATCGACGCTGACATGTTTTGGTTAATTAATGAAACGATATAATCGATCTGACTAATTTGGTTCTCGTTTACAAAGAGGGAATTTATTACTGTTTTGATGAAAAAACGCCATTAAACGCATACAACGATAATTATTACCATTGGGTTTGTTTTTTCTTTGTAAACTTGCAGAAGAGGAATCACACCACCACATCGAGTAAAATCGATTTCAATGGCTACCTTCACCCAGGAAGAAATTGAATTTCTTAAACAGAACGGCAACGACAACTGCAGCCGCACCTGGCTGGGTCTGTGGGATCCGAAGCGTGCAATCAAGCAGGAGCATCGGGACTTTATGATAGACAAATACGAAAGGAAAAGGTATGCATCGGGCTCGTGAAGCTTACTTATCATAATCCATGCCATCCAGCGACTGACATTGGTGTGATACGCTTTTGCAGATACTACCTGGAACCAGCTAGTCCACTGAAATCGCTGCCCACGAACACGTCGAGCTCGTTGACGTCACTTTCCGGTGGCAGTAGTAAGAATGCCAATGAAAGCTTCGTTCCTCTCAAAACGCCAACGCTTACGCCTCCGGCAACACTGCGATTGAATCGCACCAACTCCGGCTCGTGCAATGGGCTGAACAGCGTGAACTCATCATCATCGTCATTGCCCGGCGCAACGAGTGGCAGCGCGCACTTTCAGCATCAATTCACGCCGGACGATAGTGGCTTCTTCGGCTCGGATCCGCCCAAAATTTTGCCACCGACACCGCAAAAGAGTAACGCACTGCAGCGAAAGAATGGCATCAAGATCAAGCATCCGTCCAATGGGTTGCCGCCGACGTACGGGCGCAATCAGAAGAATGGTTTGCTCAACAACAGCGGCGGCGGAAGCAGCGGAGACATTAATGCCAACAAGTTTACGCCCGACACCGACTTTGTGGCCGACTTCGGTAGCGCAACGATTGTCAACAACGTCAGCAACGGCGGCGGTAGCCATTACGGAAGCACCAGCAGCCTCAAGAGTGGCAACAATGGCTGTGAAAATGGGGTCGGAATGTATGCACAACAGAACGGAAAGCACGAAAAACCATCGGCGAGGGAAATGGAAAATTTCGCCGACTTTGACCATAATCCCATCTTCAACTCTGCAGGTATGTTTTGCTTTGCTAGTCGAATTCTTAATGTGAGGCAAATTAGTTTATCAATTATATTCGATACAACAAACAGTTTGAAAAATTAGTACACCGTTTAAAGCAGTGGTTGACCGCGAATGATGTAAACATTTCTCTTTCCTCCCTATAATGTTTATCTCTTTCCTTGCGGCATTCGCATGGGTGATTCATTTGCAACTGGATTTCGAAACATTAGAAAACATGAAGACTTACTTCAGCTGCAACAGCATCGATAGTAGCACGACGAACAGTGTCAGCAGCACGGCCAGCGTGCAGAGCTTAACCGGTGCCGATCCGTTTGCAAACTTTTACTCGCACACGGGCGCCACTGGCAATAATTGCGGTGGCAATTCGACGGGATCCACCGCCGGTACACCGACGGCCTCGTCGGGCTCAACGTCCACCGGAATGTCGGTGCACGGTGTTGGTTATACGTGTATTTCACCGGAAGACAACTCATATGCAAAGGTCCAAACGAGCTATGGATTTGGTAACACTTTCACCGGTGAAACACGCTATTCGGCTAACGAGTGTATCACCAACGGCAGCAACGGTGCCGGTGCCGGTTATACTCATATGCAAAATTATACTCTGCCCTGGGGAAATGGTAGCGGTGGTGGTGGTGGTTTTGGCGGTGGTAGTGTTGGTAGTGTCACGCAACCGGATTTCAACTCCGCTAGTTATTCCGGCTGCTCAAATCAGTTCAATAATAATACAAACGCAGAAGTCCCCAACGCTCTGCCCGACAACATACAGTGGAACTTTTGGCAACAGTTCGGCACCGGCTGTTGGTCATCGGAGGCAGACCGCTTACAGACTCAGCAGCAACAGCAGCAGCAGCAGCAGCAACAGCAGCAACAGCAACAACGGCAACGGCAGCAGCAACAGCTCCAACAGCAACAGTATCGCAAGAGCAGCGCTCTCCAGATGATGAGCCCACAGCATCAAGCAGTTAGTCAAGCCAATTTTCGCCCAGATCAAAACCGATGGAGTAAGTCGTTGGGAGTTCTACCGTGTTCGAGTAGAGAATGTCGCGAGCAGGCGGTGTGCTTGTATTTAATAGCTCGCAGCATTTTGTGTTTTCGCCTGTGGATTCCGACATTGATTGATACCCGGCCATAAGCTTCTTCCTCTCATGCGTTTCCTCTAATTGATCACCCATAGTTTGGCACATCTCATCAATGGGCACATCTGCGTGTTATACTTCATGCGACGTTCACGCGATTGGTTCTTCGTAACGCGATGGGCTTGTTTTAAGTTTTACGTTACCAAGCACAATTTTTCAATTAGCTTTAGTAGTGATCCTTTTTTATTGACTAACTGTCATTTCCTTCAATGTAATTCATCTTAAAGCTTTGTTAAAAAAATTGTTTGTTTTATATACGTAAAGTTTGTTTCCTTTGTTGTTCTTCCAATCAAAACACCTGCTTTGCGGTCGATATTGATTTTGTTTCTTTTTTGTTATTTAGTATATTCCCTCCCTCACCAAAACATTAACCGCAGAATGTTCCGAAATTTTCGTATATTTTTTTGTTTTTTGCAAAATATGTGTCTGAGAATGGGGAAATAATTAGTAACAAGAGTAAATCAATTTGTTCATTGAGAATGTTTAGTGGCTTTTATTCTTCTTGTGAGACTATTGAAACTGCTGTTGGCAATTATGAAACTATAGAAAAGAAACGTATAAGGCAAATGACAAAGAGTTGCTAGTGCCAAGGTCGGTCAAACATCGACGAACATGCGTCGTTATACAAATCTGATTTTTTTGTCTCACCTACATTAACAATGTTTGCTGAAGACATGGTTGTACTACATTCTTGCATGTTTACCGTGGTTGTTGATTTTTTCGAAGTTTTTTTTTTTGAAAAAAAATTAAAGATATGTAATTTATCTTTAATTTACGTGTAACAATTATTTTCTTCTTAATGTTTTTTTCTCAATGTACCGACCTAAACGGTCAAATCTTTCGTAATAGTACACTTTTCCGGCTTACTAGATTTGTTACCATCGTAACAGATTAATCATTCTTCGCTAGGGGAAAACGGTCCAGTCGGGATTATAGTAACGATACGCACCGTATTAAAGACTTGTAAAATTACTCCACGGGGTAATCGCTACCGTGGTAATGTTTAATAATTAAATTACTTACTTCAATTTGGATCCAATTTCATTCATTTCTTATGTTGCTAGCAAATCGCGGTGCGGTTCTTGTTGATGTTTGACCGCTTGCCGGGCAACACATTATCCTTCAGCAAGCATTTATTACCCCTCCTTCGTTGTCATTTGTCGAATACGACTATTTCTAGAGCGGAACCATTGTTGGATGTTTTTTCCGAGTTGTGTTTACTGCTGTCGAGTTTACACAGTCGGAAATCGAATTCGAGTCGAAATTGATACAAGACGGGCAAATTTAGCATTGTCAACTGGTGATAATTTCTGTAGCATCGGTAAATAAATAACAAAACATTTCTTCCAGGCGCCCAATGGACCCCGAACATTATCATTAGATATATTCATAAGTCTTGATTTTTAGTGTTGATACGATTTTATTACTACGCGTTTGTGTATATACGTAGCTGATTTTGTAGCTTTCTTTTGCGATAGTATTATTTATTTGATATATCGGTTTCGTTTCGCCGTGTGGTTTACTTCATCTGAAACCAGTTTTACGTTACATTAAACTCATTCGCCTTGCAGGTCTTCCGATGCCCTTCGGGTCGACCGGCTCCGATAGCAACCTAAGCAACAACGGCAAGCAAAGCAACTCGTCCATTCACTCAACGCCATCCGTTGACCGATACGCTGCGCTGAAAGATCTGGACGATCAGTTCCGGGAGATAAAATTAGAACAGCAAGCCGAAGCGAACAATAACACAATCCCGAGCAACGGTTTAGGAAATGCAACCAGCACAAATGATTCCATAACGCCAAGTAAGTGTTGCGTGGTCGAAGTGATCTGCTCGGCGATGATTTATGACCCGTCGGAGAATAAACCATTTATTGTTGTTGTTGTTCTTCTTCTTATTGTGTCTTGTAGCATCCACGGCAAACCCTTTCAAAACGGCTAATCCGTTCCAGCAGCAACACCAGCAACAGCAGCAGCAGCAGCAGCAGCAGCAGCAGCAACAGGCACAACAGCAAACGATGGCTTGGCCAATCAGCACCATTAACGGTGCGACGCCGGACGCGACGCGGCATCAAACGACTTCGGTGACAGCGAACGGAGCTGGATTCTATGCTACGTCACCGTACCAGGGTGGATTTGTTCACGGAACCAGTCCCCAGCTGTACAACGGGAACGTTATGAATGGTGGCGTGAGCTATCTTCCTGCGACGGGCTACCATCACCCGCACGCCAACGGCAATGGGTATGCCGGTGTGAATGGTGTCACGATGAATGGCGGCCAGTACGGTGTTGGTGGCGGCGTGGCGGCGCCCCCGATGCTGAACAACATCGGCGTTCCCGGCGTACCGAATCCGGTGCACCATTTCGCAAACTTCGGAAATCCATTTATGGTAAGTGTCAAAGTGGTTTCGTTTCGTTGCGTTGGTTCCCCTTTCGGTGCTCATTTCGTTCCCTATGCTTTCTCCCCAACAGGCTGCCGGTACTACAGCAGGCAACTCGAATAATCCTTTCTTATGAGTAGCTTCATAAGGAGCGGACCGTGTATAGATAGTAAATTATACATTTTACAAAAAACATGTTTGTATTGTGTGCTTCGTTGTTTCGCCAAGCAAGAGTTTATGGCATGGAGCGCGGTATAAGTGCATAGACGGGCTCGCAATGCCTGCCCACACGGTATAGACGTTTAGGAACTGTACATACATTTTAATTTAAACTAATGAACCCATGATAAACAACTGATACATTCAACAGATAGATTTTATCCAAAAAAGAAAACAAAAGGGCTTAGACTTAGATCATCCTTTGCTATCAAATGCACACAAGCAAAATGCACTTTATTTAACCCATGACATGATGGTGATGATTGTGTTGTCAGCAGGGGCCGCTCGCAGCGAACAGATCAAAATAGCTACTTTGCTTCGTTTTTATTCATCCGTACGTACCGTTGACCGTTGGCAGCATTCTTTTACGCTCTAAAGTATGCATAAGTGCAAAGTGATACATTATGGCTCCAGAAGCGGTAAACTAGGAGAACGCATCGCTAACAAACACAAAACTACTGCACACGAGAGGTTTCATTTTCTCGCAGGTTTCTGGTGGTAGCAGCGATTCGCGTTCGTGTGATATACACCTATCAGCAGGTCAACCCCGGTGGTACGTTCGATGCGTTCAAACGAGTTTTAAAACAAACATACACAGACACACACACACACACACAACCATTTCTGCAGAACCGATTTTGAGTGTGGTTCAAAATTGGGTATTCGTGCGGAGCGAAAGGCATACATTCTCGCAATCGCTGTTATCGAAAGGGGCGGTGGAGATATGGATTTTTTAATTGCAAAACATTTCGGTTAATTTTTAGAAAATGAAAATTTCAACACGAATACGTGCACCGAAAAGACGGACCGGGGCGGTTAAACAGACGGACAGGCGGTTAAAACAGATGTTTTAGCTATGCGTAGTGGAACAGTGGGATTTTGTTTCTAGGTGGAATAAAACTGTCAACTATTACTAAAAACGTATGTTTCTAGAGTTGAACAATTTAGTGAACAATAGTTTTAACCCCAACGATCACACCGACCGAATAAACTAATAACAAAAAAAAACAAGATTAAACATACCATAACCATGCAAACGAAGGTAACCGTGCAAGTCCGTTCACAGATTTTGCTATCAACAAAGAAAAAAATAATCAAAAGCCCCAACTGAAGAAATCTATCACAAATGGTTGTAAAAAGAACGCGCCGATGGAATGGTGGTGATCCTTCAGGAGCATACAAAGTGCTGTTACAGCGTAAAAGTATTAGTGATAAATCGAATAAGCAGTTTCCGGCCCTCATATGAGTCACCGTTGAAAAGCGCTCGCGTCCTCCTAACCACGCTTATTATTGGTCTCATCTTTCCAGGTATTAAATGAAAGTGAAGTAGCGAAATACACTATCGCATCCAGAAACGGTTTTTATCCGCTGTAACGTATATTTCCTCTCCCCTAATCCCGCACGGGAAATGATAGCGAATAGTAGCGAAAGGTGTTGCTAAAACTAAACACACAAATATACGGTTTTCAAATGGAGAACGAGCAAGTGGTAAGCAAAAGTGCCGGGAAATTACAAAGAATCAAAACGGTGTGCTCAATCGAAACCACCATCCCCGGGAATCCGCGAAAGGCTAAAATCTGTCATCGATAAACGATGTAAGGAAGGGCAACTAGCCGTGAAACTGCTGGGGTGTGTAAAAGCCTGCGGGCAAAATCACTGAAAACGCTTATGTGGCCTTACATGATAAACAAAGAACTAGCGCGGAGTGAAGGATAGTTTTAATTACTGCAGTGCGACTCAATATCAATACTAGCAAAGACAAAGACAGGCACGACAACACCAACTGCTGCAGTACCTACTACGAACTTTGGAATTGCCGCCCGCCCCCCTCTTCCCCCAACCGGTGGAGGGCAAAGAAGCCGGACGGGGCCGGACGCGAAACACAGGGCGCAAAAAAAAACAATAGCGCTCACGTTTTACCAAATAAAATCGATAAATTGCATAATAATTAAACCGTCGTTTCTATCGTTCTTAAAGTTCCATAAACAGTGCCGCCGCGGAAGACACCATCAATCGGGGAACCAAACAGTTTAAATAGCGTAGAAAACGTTTTCTGTCGATTCATCAATTACTTCTGGATCCAACGATCCAATATACTACCTATATCGATAAGTGATCAAAGTGATCAAAAGCAAACCAATGTGAATATGTGTTGAGACGAAACGTTCGCCTTCTTTAGATGATTAATAAATAAAGCGTAGGTGAAATTGTGCGGTGAGATTGAGGGATAGCATATAATAGGATCGATTTGAATATACAAGGTGCGCACCACCCCTTACGTTGCTTATTTCCAAAGCATGCTGCAAAAATGTTACACATTTTGACATTTATATCTTCCGTTTCATCTGAATCGCACCGCTCCTGCAAAAAGTGCGGTGCGAATGTACTGTAGCGTAAACGAAACGAAACTGATTTTGTAAACGCAAACTACGCTAGGATGAGCTGCTAAAATGCTTGTGATTCACAGAGTGCACATTGGAGGAAACGTATGAAAAAAGAATCACTCACAACGTTCTCACGTGCGCTGCTCTGGTTGTGCCTTAATTTGCAACAACTCTGCTTTATGCTCACGAGTCACCACGGGTGGGGTGGGGAAGGGTAGGTTGGTAAGTGGGTTGGTTTTTTGTTTTTGCAATCAGTTTCAACTACTGGAGTGCACCACTGCCGTTCGCCGGTTGTTTTACGCCTTTTTCTTCGTGAGCAAAGCTCGAACATTTTAAATATTGTTCAAAAGATTGTTTTAATGGGAATTTAACCAGAAGGACAAGACGTGGCCGTGATTCTGCTCATGATTCTGCTTACCGTGGACGAAGGTTTGACCATAATCCGTCCGTCGAAATGATTAGCTACCACTAACGCCATTGGCTACGCTTTTAAACTGCAGCGTGTTTTTGTGAACTTCGTGAAATGGCAGAAGCAGTCAAATGCAACACGGACATATACGGTGATACGAACACGAAACCATTAAAAAAAACCCTATCGGCGTGGTGGAGAATGAGCACGAATGCTTGCATGTATCACAAACGATAACGATGGGTGAACTGTGGATATGTTCGGAATACAAGAGAACAAATTGTTGTGAAAAATCAGATGTACGTTTATGCCAGTACCGGTTGCAAGATTTTAACTCGATATATCAATTTAAAACTGTTTAGAGTCCACAACTACCATAGCCGTTCTAGCAAATGAAGCAAAGTTACAACTACTACTTCTACTAAATATGCATCCACAAAACCACAAGGCAAAACAAATGGTTGTTTAGCAAACGGATATACTCTCTGTAGTAGCGTGTTAGCGTGTGAAAGGAAAAGCGCGCGGCGAAGGGAGTGAACGTGAAAGCATATACGATTCATCTTTATATACATACACGTATTGACAGCATGTTTATGCGCTAATTATGTTTCAAAGATCGTAAATAAAGAAAATACTATTTAATATTTATTAGGCGAAATATGTCTGTTTTGTGTGCTTTTCTGTGTCATGGGAAAACAGCATTGTGAAGAAACTACTGAACGCGGTTAAAACAGATTAAGGAACCACATTCCAAAAGGTAATCTAAGATAATTCATTGAAAAGGCGTACATTTCTTTGAAAATGTACGTTTGTGCTTAACAAAAATTTCAATAAAATAGCTCACTTCGCTTTCAACGGAATGTTTTCCTTCGATGATAAATATTTCTAGTGCCACACTTGTGGTTACACGGTGGTTACAAATGATCCGATACACTAATGCCGTTTCAATACGTATTTCTAATTGTGAAAAAGTATTCACGATATGTTCTTGTGATATTGGAGTTTCGAATTCACGAACTATCTTTCGCGCCATTCTGTTTGCAACAACTGAACCCTTTACTTGCTGTACTGCATTTCCGATGCCCGATACAGCTATATTGACCTTAGAGCGATTGGGCATCGGAAATGCAGTACAGCAAGTAAAGGGTTCAGTTGTTGTTATGATCCGGTTCGAAGGACCATAAAATGTGAAAAAGTATTCAAGATTGTTCGTGAATTCGAAACTTCAATATCACAAGAACATATCGTGAATACTTTTTCACACTAATCAAATCTTCCATCCAGTTTCTAGCATTATCAACATTGGAAAATCCATTCTGTGAGCGAGCTAGCGTGAACGGCTGACTAGACTGATTTTACTCACCATAGCTGCGGCAGTACTGCCACTACACCGGGCCGCGATAAATGATTTATATTAATGTAAATTCCAGAGCCTGATTCTACTAAACTGGGTAATGAAAACCATCGAGTTTACAGAGTTGATAAACGGTGTGCTTGTTTTCCAACAAACATAACCTTCACTTTACATCAGCTATCCTCGAAGCGAAACTGCCATCGCTACGCCTTGGAAAATTCGAACCATCATCGGAAACCGGCGGCATGATAGTGCATCAACACGCCTGCTTCGATACTTGGCACCATTTCAAAAGCATGTCATCGTGTTTTTGGTGAAATAGCTATCATAGCGATGCAATCTAGCTGCGACGTGAATAGAGATGCAAGAAAAACACCGAACCAATGTGTACTGCTGCGCATGTTGTTTAGTTGTAGAAATATTTTATTTTCAATTGTATTCAGCGCTTGATGATAATTCACATCGTTTCGCAAATATTCCGGCATACCACGCACACTCACACGCACTCCTTCCCACACAGGTTTGTGTTTGATTTTACTTCTACGGAACTACTAGTAATATGCTTACGTACCCTACAGCTTAGTCGGATTATTATTAACCGTTGTTCTTAGGCAATTCTGAATGCGATACGATAATAGTACGATCGAGTTTTGTGTATGCAGGTGTGTCTGTGTGTGTGTCAATAAATGTGTTTTGCCTCCTGCCACTAATGCCAGTCGTAAGAAGGCGAGTAAAACAAAAACACAAACTTGCACACTTCAGTGCACTCGCATAATCTGCACGGCGGATACAGGATACAGGAACCGCAGGATCGAGAAATCAAATTAAAAAAAAAACTGAGAACTTACACTGACCAATTGCATGGCAAAAACGCAACGAAAGGGACGAGTGCGCGCACGGAAAGCGGGAGCAATGATTCTATTCACCATCGGGAAACATCTCGATCTTTCTCTCGGTCATCCACACACCAACACAGTCATTCTTTCTTTCACGTTCGACACTCGTAAGATATTTTCGGCCGGTTCTAGCAGAATGAAGGAAGATGGTGCCGCATGTGTCGTGTGTTGTTTGTTGCCCTCTTTTCGGTTGCACATTCGAGAAGCCACCGTTCAGTAGATTTTAATAATGCCGGACTCGAGTAGTTTCTGAATTTTGGAAGCTACTTGAGGATTTTTTAGATGTCTGGAAAGATAAAAACAGAAGGTGAACCAATAAATATTGACCGATCGTTTCGAAAGGACACTTCCATGCAGGGGCACTTACTCTTGTACAGCCTTCGGGTCGCTTTGCATCTGTTCGAGGATGACGTGCATCGCCGGATCCTTCAGGATCTGCTGCACCTCCGGATCGTTCAATGCCTTCTTCCACACCTCCTTCGGGTCGGCGTGCACCGCCATCGTACAGGCTCGGTAGCCTTCCAGTGCTTCCGCATTGTTCGGATCGATCTCTAAGGCTTTCTGGTAGGCAGTGAGCGCTTCGGAAGATTTTTGCATCACCTGCAAGATCTTGCCCTTGCGGATCCAGCCCTTGATGAAGGTTTCGTCCAGCCGGCAGCAGGTCTCACAATCCTTCAACCCCAGATCGAAGGCGGCGAGCTTCGTGTAGCACGCGGCACGATTACTATACAGTTTCGCGTCGTCCGGATTGCGCTTGATCGCTTCCGAGTAATGTTTCACGGCGGTGCTGTAATCGCCCTGCTTGAAATATTCGTTGCCCTTCTCCTTCTCTTCGTCTGCCTTGGCCGGATCGATGTACGCCAGTCTCTCCATCTCCTTGATCTGTTTCTCGGTGTCGCTAAGCAACGACTTCACCTCGGGGGTCCGGTGTTCCGAGAGCGACTTTTCGAAGTACGTCTTGGCGGATTTGTAATCCTCGAGCTTGCGGTACGCATTACCGGTGCGCGTAAACGCCTTCGCGATAAGCTTGTAATCTGCACGGTTTTCTCGACCTACCTCAACGGCCTTTTCGCACTCCTCGATGCACTTTTTGAACTCCCGTTGCTCGAAGTATACTGCCGCAATATTGTTGTGGAATGTGATGTCCGTCGGATCATGCGTCAAAGCCGTGCGGTAATGCTGAAGCGCTGTGTTGAAGTCCTTCTTTTTGTACGCCGCATTGCCGAGATCCTTTTCCTTCAGCGCGAGCTGCTTGTTCTCCTCGGAAGTGGCCATTGTTGCTTTGCAGTCTGTTCTGGATGTGCCGCGATTCTTATTGAGCGTTGGATGGTAGTGCGTTCGCTAAGGGGTTAGAAACACCCGGTCGGATTAAAAATTGCTTTAAAAACGTGCAAATACAATTCTGCTTCGGACTAGCACGCGTCGTTGCTTCGATGCTCTTACATATGTTTGCTTTGTTCTGGAAAAACACAATTATTTATTCACCTGCTAGAAAAGTCGAGACACGCGTTTTTCTTTGTATTTTCCACACTTAAAAAAGTTGTAAAATCGAGAACACTCTAGAAAACAATTGTCACAACCGTCATCATCATCGAACTGTCATTAGATAACCCAGCCGCCATTATATCAGAGCCCCCATTTTGACATACGACCACGATATACCAAAGATCGCTAATCGGCTTCACGGATACCTTGTTAGTCAGAGAAAGATCTACAAATTAGTATCCTAGTTTTTTAACATTTATAGAAAAACATTTATATGCCGTATTTCAGGTGATTTTGTAGCATAATAATACACATGCCATTGGAAAGCTCATGAGAAAAGAAAAGTGTGCTTTGAACTTCGATCAAAACATTCATACATCGCTATATTTATACGATATATTTATACACAAAAATTGGTTCTAATTGTTTGCGTATAGTTAAACTTTAAAAAGTTTAAAATGAGTCAAAAAAGAATTTTGCTCTTGCTATTAAACGAGAGAAGACTGCTGTACGATATCCATTTTCTGATAATTTTGATTAACACACTATCACACAAATTAATGAAGAATCTGATTTTTCATGAATTCAAATCTACATATTCATATTGAAGCAAATTTAAGACCACTCTTCCGTTACATGATTTATTTGTTTTAAAATAATCTGCTAAATGTGATGTACAATTAATCATTTGCTCATGATTG
Organism: Anopheles farauti; assembly: GCA_000473445.2. Classification (NCBI taxonomy): domain Eukaryota; kingdom Metazoa; phylum Arthropoda; class Insecta; order Diptera; family Culicidae; genus Anopheles; species Anopheles farauti. The sequence continues at coordinate 353,969 of KI915053.1, forward strand.
CTAGTTAAAAATAAAAAAAATTGAATAGTTGAACGGTGAAGTTTATTGATTTTTTAGTGTTTATTTCCAATGACTGATGTATAATTCACCCTGTTATAGCATTTCATGGAAAAGAGTTGTACAGGATAAAGAATATGGGCTGAGATTTACAAAAGTTGTTGTTTGTATTGAAAAGAAATTTTCGATTTCATTTTGATTTTCGAATTATATCTTGCTGGTGATGTAATGGTGATATAATCTTACCTTTTTCGAAAATAAATTTTTGCAAACAGAGCGCAGCCTAATCGTGTAACATCATTCTTGGATGATACTTTTGCGCCAAAACCGCCATTTTCTTTTACCATTACTACGATCTACAGATGAAGTGAAGTTCGCAGTCCGATTAAGGATTACCTTTGTTTCATTTTGACCAGTTAACTACGCAATAGCGTTCTGTGAGTGATAGACAGCGGTGATCCAGTGAAAGTGATAATTATTCACTATACATATATGTAATATAGTTAGAGAGTTATTGAAGTGCTTATTTTGTAGGCTTTTTAGGTATTTTTCTGGGTTTGAAGGTCTTTTCCTGGAACTGATGGCGTTTCATAGAACAAAGACCACTATGGTTTGGAATAGCAAAAAGTGAGTCGTCTTAAACCATTTGCCGGCGGGTATGTATCTTTGTTCTTGCATAATTACGACTTAACATGCATTGATAATTCGACCCCTGCAACAATTTATCAATCTAAGATAAGACTGCATAATAGTGTTTAATCTCATCCAAGAAGTATTTTGGCACATAATGTCGTGCGTAACAGTTATTGAAGGTTATGTTCGTGTTTGTCAGTGCCGTTTCTGGAATTTCGTAAGGTCCGGTATTGAAAAGGAAATGCAGTCAATAAGGATCCGCTTTTTCTAGTTTTCGTCGTAGTAGCCGATGTGGATCATCAGGGTGTCGTATACATTTATAAAGACGGCTTTTTACTCTTAAATAGTACGCTGCAATTTAATTTGTCCTTGTAGTGTAGATTTTTACAATTGTCGTTGCCCGCCGTGTGGGGAATGGCGATGCTGCTTGAACGGCGTTCCAATTCCTAGACATTTCTCTACTTATTTTTACGAATTTATTTCCTCTACTACTGTTTCTGAACGAAACTTCTCGAACTATTTTTGAGGTTACTGCTGTTCCTCAACAGATTAACGCTTTAAACAACAATCGATGGGGGTGATTAAGATGGTTTTGTAGTTGCAAGGTGACTAAAACTTTTGGAATGTACGTTCTTTGATGATGCGTGTTAGACAAGATCGTGCCAATGATTGTATTATCTGTCACCACGTGCTTCATCATGGTTGGTTATAATGACCGTGAGGTCTTGATTTTTTTTTGTCATTCTTCCTAGAAGCTTTCAACACTTATTGCATGTCGACCGAATAGCTAGCCTTCCTAGTGGAACACAAGTCATTACTAAAGCACCCTTCCGGACTTGGTTATTTGGAAGAAATCGAAAGAAAATTTTTTACTCTTCTACTTTTGTTGAATTAGTTGAACTAGTACTAATACACCAGCTAAATAGCACAACGATGTATTACGTGCTACGTTATATAGTATGTACGTGGTTGTGTAAATTGGCATCTACAATTCAATCAAACTTTTCTAACTATCAGCAATAGCGATTTCATATGGAGATCGTTTTATATGGACGCTCTATGTTTGGATTAATTTTATATATTTCAGTATAAGACATTTTTGTTGTAACATTGTTACAGTTGGAAAACGTATGACTGCATACTTCACCGTAATTACTGTTAAGATGGCGTAGAATCCGTATCCGATACAACGTGGAAATCTTTTCTCAAAGAAGCGCTGACACGTTCTTAGAAATTTTTGTTCACAGATTACTAATTTTGTTTACACACCTCACCCATTGTTCCGCATAGCATCCCAATGGCTTGATCATTAGGTTGCTATTGGTTTAAGACGTATGACAGAAGTTCGAATAGTAACTACAGACTTTTATTTATAAATTTAAAACTGTTAGATTGTTATAAAAAAAGGCCGGAGTTTTTTTTTCAAATGTGTACCAAATGTTACTTGAGATATTTCAGTTTCTTACAATTATTATTTCTTACTTTTTACCAATATATTTCCACAGATTTATAATGGGGCTGATGTCCGGAGATGATGATGCTACCACAATCGTAAGTACATACTGTAAGTGTTTATGTTTTGCTTAAGATGATTATTCTCTTAAAAATCAATTCGTGTTTACTTATGTTTAGGATGATTGTTCTGTTTCTATCATATGACGTATTGCTTCAAATTTGTCAATTATTTCCAACATTTTCATTTTATAACGATTTGTTCATTCAACTTCAAATTCTTGTAATTTAATGTGATCTGATCGGTCATATTCGCGCTAGATTGCCGTTACGTTACCGTTACCGTTTACCTTTTATCGTGATTGTTATTTCTCTTCACACTGTGTGTGTCTATCATTCCGGTAAAGTGGCTTATGTTTCAATCAGTTACAAAGAATGATTACTAGAAGGCATATGGGAGAATCTATTGTATGTGTTTAATCCTCTGTATGTGTTTTTGTTGATCTAGGATAGGTAGGTTGTGCCAGGAACGAAGCGCTTTAATCAATTTTGATTAATATTTTACATTACGATAATCTCGGTAATATATATTCGGCGAAAGGTAAGTCTTTCTTATTTAATCCTGCTTATACAATTATATGATATGTAAATCATTTATATTAAGACAAATTATAAAACATGATGATAAGAATTCTCTGAACATAACTCTGAAACGCGACACCAATGACTTGTAACACTCGCTTGGATACTAACTATTAAAGCGCTATACATACCAGAATTAACTGAGCACAACTTCTTTATTTTGTGCCCCAATCTCATCCCATAAGAGGATCCCATGCTTATCTCCTCATTAATAATCCCATACGCTATCAGATCAGAGGGTTCTATGCGTGGAGTGCTTTCCAAGACAGCAATATCCACTTCATGTTCACTAGAATTCGAACCATCATCGCCCGCCGATTCATCCTCATAAACTGTGTTTTCCATCCATAAGATGTTTTTGTAACTCTTATCCGTCTTATACCTTAGTTTAGGTATTTCAGTTTTCACAAAAATTACATACAAAATTACAATAAATTGGGAGAGGACATTTTCCTTTATTTACGATTTATATTCACCACCAGATTCACCAGATTTGGAAAACATACTTCTTGACAAAATATAATATCCAAATAATCTGCCATCCTGATAAATGTCTTAAGGGCTTCTTACTTTGTCGTACTGGATACAGTATAAATTTGAGCTATTCGTGTGATTGTTATTAGTGTGCTGGTGGGCCGTTTACAAGAATGACCAGGCTTACGCTGGGTTACATCTGTTAAGTCGTGTGTGGGGCGGGACATCAAATGGAATTTTTAACTCGGGAGAGTTCATCGGCACATTAGGAGTGGAGGCAGTGTCAATTACAGCCGTGGTAGTAGCTGCAGCAGCAAAAGCAGCTACATTCTAAGTGTAGTTGTTGTTGCAGCACGAGGAGAAGCAACGATCACGAAGGCAGTGGGGAATAGGCTATCCTTGTACAGGATTATTGTATAAGCGGTTCGGCCAATTCTGAACGTAATTCAGTCCGAGATTACCTGGCAGGGTACGGCTTTCATAGGTTTGCTACTGTACACGGTATATCACATTCGCGACCTCTCCGTATACTTTAATAAAGGAGAGAATTGACTTCTCCAGGTTCATTCGGAATATGCGGATGCCGTTTGACACGCCAGCCAGGTGTGTTTCTGGGCCCCATACATCTGTCGTGATAGAGAGAACCTCTGTGAATGGTGTCATTTTAGCGGTCTCCTTCTTATCCGGGACGCTGAACGGTGGGTCATGCACAGTCACCTCTGTGGATTCATCTCCCATTGCAATATTCTCCGGATGCTTCTTCCATTGTATGAGAGAAGTTTTCCACTGTGCGCCACAGACGATGGCCAGTGCTTCTTCTTCTATCTCTATGGCTATAAAGACGCCATAGACGCCATTTTTTTAAAAGAAAAGTTATATTTCTGTTAAATTAACATAAGCAACTTAGTCCAGCCCCCCTGGGTGGGTCCTTCGCGAGAGGCAACTACACCCAGGGTGCCGTTTCACTACGCAGTAGTTGGGTTCACCTGATGGCTGCCGTCGTTGCTTCTGCTACCTCCACAGCTGCCTCTGGTGTTGTTCCTAGGGTGAGGAGCAGCAGGTCATCGGCATAGTCGACGATCTTCGCCTCAGGAGGCACCTGAACTGAGAGGACCTCATCGTACATAACGTTCCACAGGGTCGGGCCGTGGATCGAGCTCTGTGGAACTCTAGCGGTGACATTGCACTGGTGTCGTAGGCTTGATCTGGTCTGATCTGTGCATGCACCAATTGAGTTGGTCCGGGTGGTTTTATTTCGCGAAGCACATCTTATGTTGATGAACCATTTTATGTGTCCTATGGTTTGAGGTGCGTACCTCTGGGTTACGCACTTTGTTCTCTTGTCCTCCTGGCTAACCGCAGTAAACCGAGAAAGATTAATTTGATGGAAAAAATATCCCAATGTACTCAATCAATTGGTATTTCGCTTGATGGGCTTAGCGATTCTTTATTTTGATATGGTTTTCGTTCGTACTTGTAGCTCTTACAATTGTTGCTTGTGTGTACAGCATATCTTATTCCTATTAAGGATCCTTGGCCAAATATATTCTCTGGTTTTCGATTGTAGAAATGCGTTTGTGTAATCTTTCGTGTTCAATGATAGTAGCTCGCATTTATGTGTTGGTTAATGGGACCATTACGGACTGTGGTCATCCGCTTACGGAATGAGTATGATACATCTCCGCGAGTTAGTTTATACTTTGTTCCAGGCTACATTCGACGAAACAGTTGCAGCAAACGGAAAGCAAACGGAAAGCAAACGGAAAGCAAACGGTGCTACGGAGTCAAAGGCAATCCCTTCCAGAAGGAGTCTGCATAAGAATGCTTCTTTATGCAGACGTCTAAATACGTACTCCGTTAGATGAAAATGGAATCGTCAGAATGGTCATGATGCACAAAGCGGGTGGAGTGGATTTATTTACCGTGTAAAAGTTCCTAATTAACCAGTTGATAATAACTGCCCCAGCAATCAATATTATGATCCCCACAGCTACGTTATTTTAAATGACTTCAGTTAACGTTCCTGCAGTCCTGTTAGGCACGCAAGCATGGAATATCTGTTTATCTTCGCGGCAGACACATCAAATCAAGCATTCTTTGTTAGAGGAATAAATTCTGCTGCGATCATACTTCGGTTTGCATACTAAGGATTCGTCGATCTGGACAATTTTTCCTGGGTCACCAATCATCGGTCGGTACACTTAACAAGATCCAAAATTTCATAACCAAAATTTCATTTTTTCGTAGAAGCAGCAAAAATCGGTTTTACGATCATTTGTTTCCGCTTGTTTTGTGGCCGTATCTACGCTCAAGCCCATACCCCAAAAGTACATGATTTGTTGGAGGTTTGTGTGGGATGTGACCGATTGTCGTATACCCTCATAGCGACCAAGCCGTTTCGAATCCCTGTCTTAAATTGCAGTCTTGCGTTGGCTTTAGCAGCGTCCACGAAGTTAGTACTTGCACGGCTCATTCCGAACAATCATTATGCGAATCATATGTATACTTTCCCTTAATAGGAATAGAAAAATAAAATGTTCGTGCCGAGGTGCATGTAAAATGTAAAACCATCAGTACGGTCATGATTTGTAATGTTCTGATGGAACTCCCGCTCAACATTAAATGAACAATTAGTTGTTAGTATAATCGACGAGCAAAGCTAACGCAAACCTATTACACTTTAGAGAAAGAGAGTCAGTTCAACTAGACAACAAAAATGATTGTTAGATCAGTTGTTTTCGTAGTGCATTCCGTCAATTCGTCTTCTCTGCAGATGTCGTGCCAAGATAATCGTTTTTAGCACACATCACAGCACGGAATTGGGGCTAATTGGTGATTAGTTCTTCTTAAATAAACTTTTGGGTAGCTTCCAGAGCCTATTATGTTTAAAGACAGAAAACTTACTCGATATTTATGTCATAACACAACCTTCATTCCCTATATTTTCGTCTTCTTCCTCCTAAGTTACCTCTTCAACTTCCCCCTCTGGAGCAAAGACCAAGTCCTCGTCAACATTAATGAGCTTGATTCCAGCTATTAAAAGAGCAATCTTCAACACTCCCACATGGTCAATCCCTTCTGGGCAGTGCGCATTCATAGATCGGACTTTCCCGCAAAGGGATGCAACAGAATGAATGTAAATGTGGAGTGATGTGTTCTGGGTTATCGAGTTAATGCTCTTGCTCACTAAGTCCAGAGAACACCCGTAAGGGATTTACCCGTACTCCTCCGAGATAGCATTTAGGGCATCCAACAGCTTTAGAAGTTGTAGAGCAGACTCTTGATGCCAGACTCAAGCAACCATCACATTCCCAGGTACTCTCAGTATATCATGGAAATAAGGGATAGAGTTCAGTAAACTGGAATCCTTGCATCTAGTTACTATGGTTCCCATCCTCAATCGAGAGTCGACACGGTTCGGAAATCTATCCAAAAACATATCGAGATATGCGGCAATTCTTTTGAATGATTGTGAAGTGGCCCATGATGCGTATTTACTTGCTGGAATAGTATGCGCCCAAGGCTTTGCCTTCACCTCAGACGGGATGATTTCCCTCATTCTCTTGAAGATAGCATTCTTGTAATCAGTGTACTTACTTGTCAATCTGAGAACGGGAAAAACATAATAGAGGGCTCCAAGAGCATCATATGTTGTCCCGGTTTCGGAGTACCAAGATGGGGATATCTTCTGTAAATTGAATTTGGGTCATTTCAAATAAGGAAGTAAACTTTATTACGTATCCTTCTCCCGTCGATGTTCCCTCCCAGTTCTCTACTGTCTTGTATATCATCCAAACAATGTGATCTACAGATACAGACAAGTTGTCCCTGGGATTAAAAAAGGCATTCGCCGCCATGTCTGGCGTGAGTCCCTCTTTAGGGAAAACAATGGTTAGCGGAGGCTTTTGATTAGGATGCGAGTTAAACCACGTGGAAGTGTACTCTCCAACATCCCTGGCCCTCGGAACAAAAGTTCCGAACTCGGAACAAAAGTTACGAAAGTGCAACGTTCTCGAGGATTATGGCATGGAGCGTATCCTTATCTGTACGCTCCACAAGTTCTCAAACTATCGCTATAGTTTACCTATGCATCCCTCCAACCAGCCAGTGGTGATTATTTTGCGACTGGCGTCCTCTGTTATACTTTCTTCTAGCAACTACGATCTCATCGATTTGGATCGTGTGACCGTAGCCTCCTATTATTCTACCATTCTGTTCAATATGCTCCCTAGCTTTTTGCCTTAAAATACTACGCCAAAAATAGACGGTGTTTCTATAAATTCCCTCCTCCTCCTTTGCGTTGAACACAGGGTTGTCGCGTGCCCACTGCAAGAAGATGGCGACTAATTCATTATTTTTAGTCTAGCGGATTTCACCTTCACCATCCCGTGGTTACACCGCGTACAAAACTGTGCCGAACGCAACACTACTATTTCTTCTAGCAGCCTAGCTGTCTCTGCCTCGTCCCTCACTAGCCTATACAATTGTTTTGTTGAATCTATGCAAAAATAAATCATGCTAAACAAATTCCTACCTACACTATATAAACTAAACTTAACACTTCAACATTGAACAATGGACACTTTTACATACTTATTTCACATTGCTAACCGGTTAGCAACACTTTAAACACTTTGAAACCAATTGAAATCACTTTTTCGTAAACCGCTGGGATAATACCAACTATCCAATATATATACATATTTGCACCAAGCGACGGTTATGCAGACACTGCTCAATGTGGTGTTGGCAGTTGGATCTGTAGAAAAGATTATCTAATTTCCCCCATCTCAATCGGTGTACACAATTTACGACAACCACACTCCAGCTAGCACCACGAGGAGGTTTGAGATCGGAGTTCTGAGCATGTGTGTCTCAGCATTTGCTAGCCACTGGAACAATCTAATCTGCACTTGCTTTTCGTGTGGCCCATCCTCCTAGCTACATAAACCCTGTTGCTGAGCCTACTCAACCTTTAAGGCAGTTTAAATAGCTTCAAAGCTATTTTCAAACTGCTTTTTAAATTCAAACTCCTTAATGTATGAAAAAACGCAGAACAGGGTGCGTTCCCTTGCTTTTCAAAAAAACCTTTAGATGCTTCCACAAACTTTCAATGGTTTGCGTATGGATACACGTATCATCCGGATCCACAAAATGCTCCTTATTGTTTATCCTGGCATGCCCGTAGCCGTACTGTTCTAAGCCTAAGTATCCTCTCCAGCAGTTTGTAACTACCCTAGTGTCCGGCGCTATATTCTCTAGAATTAAGTTCTATAAAGTTTCCTGATCTCTCCTAGCTACGGGTTGCAAAAATATCTACTTACTTTCCCTACATATGCCCCCAACCAGCCACACTTGGTTGTTCACGGAGCTCCTCCCTCTATTGTACTTGGGTGATGTCGGTTTCACCTATTTCGACGGTGAAACTGTCACCACCAACTATCATGCTATGCTTCTCTCACACCCTAACACAGTTCTCTCTCAATAGCATGTAAATGGTAACATTTACCTAACGATTTGCGTGAAAGTTTTGATTCCGCATCTCCAAATTCGGAACCGCGCGACTTTCGAAAGTTGCCGTCATGAGCTTCCACAACTTCAGCTTCGAATGGCTGAATGCACTACCCCGGCGGATAGATTACTCGTGGAGACGGTCCCGAATACAACATACCCACTTGAAAAAAATATTCCTTTTGCAGCTAACCTGTCTCCTACTGGAGCACTGTTCACAAAACTGTTCCCTACGTAGCAGTCCTGCGTCTTGCATTAACGTGATAAGTTCGTGACAGCTAGAGTTCTTGCTCCCGTAGAGGACACCGAATAGGACAGCTAGATGGGACACCGAATCTATCCTTCTTAATAATCCATTCGCTTAACTCTTGAAATCCTGCACTACGCCTGCACCTGTGTTCGGACGTATAGTTGTTCGGATGTATGTTGCTATTCCGGCGACGGAAATCGGCTACTGCATGCGCGGTGATGATTTCAGCTGCAGGATGATTCGGCCTTCACAATCTTTAACACTGAATACAAATTATTTAATTTTTTATTACTTAAATTACTTTAGTTGTGCAACTCGTTGCTTGGGGACCATGGGTATGTAATGTTTCAGTTGACCATAATGACGCCAAAATTTAACACCGTGCCAACCGGTCAATGCAAGGGGCTCATTTTGGATCATTACGCTGTTGAAGCTGTTTTGTGTTACCACCGTTATTTGTAAGATGTACGAAAATTTTGTGTGTTTTGATCGTACATCACATTCCACAGGGTTGGGTCGAAGATCCAGCTCTGTGGAACTCCCGCGGTGACGTTGGGTTCGATTGGTGCGTG
>KI915053.1:381778-397280 GCA_000473445.2 Anopheles farauti
ACCTAATGTGCTAGCACCACGAGGAGGTTAGAGATCGGAGCTCCGAGATGTTTTGGTTTCAATTGTCTAAACATGCTGCTAACAATAATAGTCCACACATCTGGGCAATTGCCGGTCAGCTTGAATGACAAAATGTTAATAAAACGGTGCTAAAACAAAGGGAAATGAATAGTATATTTCATAATTACCACCTATCATAAGTAGTAACCGGTATAGAATTATGAGTAATCTATCTATCTTCCTTAAACTGTATTATTTTTCTAAGAGTGGGGCCTGACACCTATATTACCAACATAACCCAATATTCCTATCAACCCTAAGCTACCTATCAATCCTGTGTCATCTGTTGTAAACCACTCCCTGAACTAACTTGTCCTAATTTGAAACTGCTCAATGTTTAGGATGTTCAAAATGATGTTAAATGTTTGATCTTTGAACATCCACTTGAACTGGTACGCTCTAACGTACTCGAACAAGCATCGTTTGTTTGAGCCCTTTACCTTTAAGGAAGCTTTCATCCACTTCCAGACATTGTGTATGTTCTGAGTGCGAGCCTCGTCCTCGAGTGGATTTACAAAATTTCTAGAGTGGTTTACTATTTTGCGCTCATAGCCATTATCCTCAATTCCGTTGTAGCCCCGCCAATCGTCTGTAGCGATGGTTGCGTCCGGTGCAACGTTCTCGAGGATTATGGTATGGAGCATATCCTTATCCCTACGCTCCACAGACTCTAAAACTACTTACTTGTTCTGAGCTTAGTTGGAACTACTAAATTTTTAAGGTGTTCACAATCATGTAAAATGTTTGATTTTTGAACATCCGCTTGAACTGGTACTCTCTAACGCGCTCCCGATCATGCATCCTTTGTTCGAGCCCTTTAATTTTAGTAAAACCTTCATCCACTTCCAGAAATTTTCGATACTCTGGGTTCGCGCCTCTTGGTCGAATGGATTTACAAAATTTCTAGAGTGGTTTACTAGTTTCCGCTCATAGCCATTATACTCAATTCCTCAATGTTCTTATGACGTTCCGGTCAGTCTCTTCTTTCGCCATGTAAGCGCGTACTGATAGATAGGATTGAAGAATGTCTCAGAGTAATTGCCAACAGTCAAAGTATTTGTAACAACTGTTCCCGAAACTGATCTGATAGAAGGCAGCTGGTCATTTGTAATACACAAACATCTTGTAGAATTAAGGGGAATTACATCGATAACTACTAAGCATTCAACCATAGGCATAAAAATCCTTGACGCCAGCCGCTAGAAATAGATAACTAGACGAATTATTAATTATACTCGAATTAACTATTGAATAAGCAGTTGCAAACAGAAAGGCGCGAAAGATAGTTCGTGAATTCGAAACTCCAATATCACAAGAACATTTCGTGAATACTTTTTCACACGTCTAGAGAGGCGTTTCTCTGGCAATCCAGTAATACTTCCGTTTATTAAGATAACTTTACCATACACCATAAGTTGAGATGATTGAAGAGTTTCATCATTATTGAACTCGAGCCCTAATTTTTGTGTACCTGATTGAATATTGCTATCATGATGGCATTATTATTGTCGTAGATATCTCTCAGATATGATATCTCTCAAGTCAGCCGTATCTCTGGATGCCCGAGTTTTGTAAAAGTTGCAAATTACATGATTGTCTTCCTGCATAAGATACTTCATTTTTGTGTTCCATTTCTTGGACTCTCTGAGAAGAGCTAGATAATTCACAATGCTCCAACCTTTCTGACGAGGTCCTTAACACCCCCCTGCTTGTCCTTGCCAGCCAACTAGATCAGGCCCCCTGTTGTTGTTATTTGCTTCTTTCTTTTGGTGGTTGTTCCATTTTCTATAGTCAACATGATTTGCCATGGTCACTTGATCATACCCGTCACTACTCTGTCCTTCAGATGCTCTCAACATCATGGTTAACCCTTGACAGAGGGGCACAAAGTGTGTCTTTATTAACAATTCCGTGATCACAAAGTATTCTCCATCTGACTTTTTAAAATTGAACTAGTTTTTGTATTGGCTGCTGGAAATCTGTTGCTACTAAGAAATCCACTATTTCATTTAAATCCATAGAGTGCCTCTTATCGGAATAAATTGTCGTAGGGTCGACCATATCTGGTATCTCAAAGCACTTGAGGAGCGGCACCCGATTCCAAGTTCCAGGCATTCCTGCAATCTGTTCCGCGGTTGGCCAAGTATTATTGGTGACATAATCTTTGAGATAATGGTCATTAGGAAGTTGGGACCCATCTACGTACCACTTCTTTTCGGATCTGTATTTGTGTCTTAATACAATCAGTGCAAAGTCAGACGCTAGTTTTACAGTATATTCTTCATCTATTTGAGTTTCTTTTGTTGTATATTCATGCATTTGCCTTAATCCTGACAAATAATCTATGAAAGGATGTCCCCACAGGCGGAACAGCCCATAATTGGTGAGGAGTGTGCCTATATCTGGGCATTCTGAAATATTGTCTTTGAACTGTTGCATCAATGGCATGGTTTGGTTTAATTCATATACTTCTCTGTTGAGATGATTAGAGAAATGTGTAAACTTTGGAATGAATGGGCGAGATGACTCTAATCTTTTTTGCATCTCACCCATCACTATGGGTTCAATCATCTTAATTCCTTTGTTGGCCTTTGATCCATATGCCGATATCATTTCATCACCCACTTTGAACAACTCTTTGACCTGACGTAAGTGCTCTGGGTTATATGAAGGGTATTCTTTATATTGGATGTGCAACAAAGCTTGATACCTTCCTACAAATGTATCTTTGACCATTAGACACATATTCCTATCTAAAAGTGAGACCCCTTCTGAATCCAACAAAATCCATCCCCCCAGATAATTTTTCCAAGGGGAGTTTGATCCCAATCAAAGATATACAACCCTGACTCCTTCTGATCTTTTGCTTTGTAGCACAGTTTAATCCCAGAGCCAGGTAATGAAACACTAAAAATATCGCTCGATATTTTAATGTAACTTGATCTACAGAGTCTTTATTCTTAAAATCCAACTTAACCCCGAGCCATGACAGAACGAATATTTATGGTATTTCAAAAGTAGACTCTGCATCCTCGTTTGTTCGTTTGATAAATTTGTTTATGTCTCTCAAGTCCCATTGTAGATCTCCTAGTCTAGAGAACCAAGCGTGGAAAGTTGCCCCTGCCTGCAACCCAGAAGTTGGAATTCCTACCTTTTTAAATGGAGCAGAAATTTCAGTCCAAGATCTCTTCTTGAATATCGGTGGCAACTTCCTGTCATCAAGTATTCCCTAAATCCGTCGATGTCGATGTCGAATATTTATTATCACCAGTTATTCTCCAGTTTCCCGATTTCAAAAAGGAGTTTGTTTTGACTACGGATGCCTCAAGAGTAGCATGTGGAGCAGTACTTGCCCAGCTACATGATGGCATGGAATTACCCGTTTCATTCACCAGTAAATCCTTTACTAAAGGCGAATCCAACAAATCAACTATTGAACAGGAATTCATTGCAATATATTGGGCAGTTTCGCCCATATCTTTATGGACGAAAATTTTAAAATACGAACGGATCATAGACTAGTTTATCTATTCTCTATGAAGAAACCTTCACCCAAACTAACTCGAATGAGGTTAGACTAGGAAGAATTTGACTTCGATGTAGAATATATAAAAGGTAAAACTAATATAGTTTCCGACGCTCTTTCAAGAATCCAACTTAACATCATCAACCTCAAACAGATGTATGCTATAACACGTTCTATGAAAGAAAAAACTAACGCAAAGATTGACAAGCCTGCACAGGAGCCTGATCAACTTCACGTGTATGAGGCAATAACCAACCATGAAATTTTTGAGTTGCCAAAATTATCATTTGCAATGGGTAAAAATAAATATCATATTTTGTTATACAAAAAAAATATACAAATGAATTGACCTTAGAGTACAATTTCGCAATACAAAACAATGTGAACGAAATGTTGTTAAATGCATTCCAATCGATTGAGGCCTCAGTCGAAGAATATAATAAAAGAACAAATATGAGAAGCAACAAGCGATCAATCACGCTAATAGCTGTTGCAAAAAGTGATTGTATCTTTAAAATTGCAGATATGAAAAAGTTTTAAGAAATTGGTAACAATATTCTTCGGAATATTACCATAATTATATATGAAAAACCCAAAAACCTTTCAAACATAAATGAAATCGAACGTGTCATAGAACAATACCACGATAAACCAATTTGGAGGGCACCTGGGGATCAATCGACTATATAAAAAGATTAAAGCAATGTATACTTGACTGAACATGAAGAAAACAATAACCGAATATGTGAAGAATTGTTCTTCATTTTCGACTAACAAGCATCACATCCCAGTATAAACACACTGCAAAATTACGACAACCCCAATAAAGCCATTCCAAGTCGTATCGATTGACACGGTGGGACCTTTTTCTTTGTCCGGAAATGGAAACCGGTGCGCTGTGACAATGCAATGTGACTTTACTAAATATGTCATTATAACACCTGTTGTCGACAAGTTTGCAACTACTATGGCAAAAGCTGTTGTGGAAAATTGTATACTTGTGTACGGACCAATGACATGCCTAAAAACAGGCCAGGGAACCGAATTGAAAGCAGTTTTTGATGAAATTTGCGCATTGCTTAATATAGTTCATACGTGCTCAACTGCCTATCATCCACAAACGATAGGCGCATTGGAAAGAAATCACAGGTGCCTAAACGAGTTCCTGAGAACTTTCTGTAACGAGACAAGATCTGATTGGGATGAATGGTTGCCTTATTACAGTTTCTGTTATAATACGACGCCAAATTTAGACCACAAATACACACCATTTGAACTCGTATTCGCAAGAAAAACCGAAACTTTTGACTCCTTATCAACAGATATATCTCCGGTTTACAATTATGACACGTATGATAAGGAAGCAAAATTTTAACTACAAGCTCACGCAAAAGTACTTGAAGCAGTACAAGTAAGCAAGAGAAAATGAACCAATAACCTGAATAAAAATATTGACCCTACGGAAATCAATATAGACGATACAGTATATCTAAAACTAGAAAATAGAAATAAATTAGATCCGTTTAATGAAGTCCCATTCAGAGTAGTGGATACGGATAATAGAGCACTCAAAAGAATACCAAAAACCACTATCATATATCTAAATCTTATTTTCAACAGTTGTCTAAAAATAGGATACTTTCCTGAAAATTGGAAACAATCCAAAGTCATCGCAATTCCCAAACTAGGCAAAGATAGTTGTATGGCAGGTAACTATAGACCAATAAGTCTTTTAAGTAGCATTAGCAAAATTTTCGAAAAATGTATTGTCCTAAAGCTAAGAAACCACACAGTCCGAAACAATATTATTCCTAGATCCCAATATGGGTTTCAACCAGGCCTTTCAACTACACATCAATTGGAAAGACTAAAACGTAACATTATCCTGAATAGAATGCAGAAAAAATCTACAGGTTTGGTGTTACTAGACTCAGAAAAAGCTTTTGATACGATTTGGCATAAAGGACTGGTTTACAAAATGATGAAATTAAACTTTCCAACTTATTTAATACGCATAATCCATAGTTTCATCATAGACCGAAAAAATGCGGTATACATAAATAACACCAGGTCTGAAGTTTATATCCCGGGAGCAGGTGTTCCTCAAGGAAGTGTACTCTCCCCAATCCTATTCAACATTTTTATATCAGACATCCCTAACATGCATGATTGTAAACAGTACTTATACGCCATCGCAGCAACAGGCCAAAACAATAGTCAAAGCATTAAATTTATCACTCCAAAAGTACTCTGCATACTGCACCAAATGGAAATTGAAAGTAAATGCTAATAAAACGGAAGCTATATATTTCACCAGACCCATATCACCCACATTATCTGCAATATAAAAACAATACAACAATACTTATTCAAGCAGTACAATACTTAAACTATAAGAAACTCAATTAACTCTACTCCCACCAATTAACGCCTCCTTGTAATAACTTCGTATCCCTCCATTAACCTATAAACCAAAATTATCCATCAACGTTATTTATAAACGATTGTTAGGTTTTCATTTTTTTTCTTTTATTCTTTAATTGCTCAATTCTTTCCTTCAGTTTGAATTTGAATTCGGTTAGGTTAACGTAGAAAATAAGTAAAGTAATTAAAATAAGTATTTTTTTTTGCATGTGAAGTGGGTTTTTATAATAAAGTTTTTCCCACTCTATATTACATCACCTATAAAGGTATACTAAGGTAATTCCAATTAGCAATGCTTTCTAAGATTTAGGAAATAATGAGTAAAGACAAATTATCGAACCCATTATGTATGATTTTTGTAGCTGTAATATTAACGATCTCATTTACTTCAATAAACCACTACTACTACTACTACTAGTAGTGGATACGAATTTTTCGAATGCCACAATAGTAAACAATAAAAATAACCATATAGCAGTATATAAATCTAGGCTAATCAAATTAAAAAAAAAAATAAATTAATAATTACATCAATAAAATTTTCCAAAGGGGGATAGTGATCCTTATAAACTCATTAACATTAGAAATAACATCGGTAGTATTAAACTAGATCCCCCGAGCCTAACTCCCATAAAAAAGAGAAGAAACAAAAAAGTAAAAAGAAGCAAATGGGAGTAGGTAAAATTTCTTAGTACTACTCTAAGAAGCTCGAAATTCGGATAGGATCAACCTAAAATTAATTATCTTCTTTAATGTAAGAGGATCGTGGAATGAAGCAAAGGTGTAATACATCATTTTCCAAAAGGGGGAAGATGAAGCATGCCAATGACCTGCCACTCACATTTTCTCACGCTAATGTGAATAATTGCAACCAAAGTTACTGCATCGAACTTATCACCAAAGTTCGATTGGGCGTAATTCGATCATAGCTTACGCAGTATGGTTCCCATGCATTGGCGCGTACAGCGACGCATCGTTCCCACGATGCAGTAACCAAGCGTGCGGATAATGCTGAGTGGTTCAAAAGGTAGTTGAGCTGACTCCACGTTCCTCAACGTTTAATGTATTATATTATAAAGCGAAGGCAAAAATAAATCAGTCCAATTCTGAAGACAAACCAGTAAACACCTGTTACAGGTCCCACAACATTCCTCCGAAGGGACCTTTCCTCTGCCACCCCTGCTTGGGGTTCATCGCTAAAACCCCCTTGGGTGGGTGGTGGAAGGTTGGTGATTTCTTGTGTAGCACTTCTGGTTAAGGTGGGGAGTTCCCTGGTTGGTACGATTGAGTGGGGGAGGTAGTTCCGCAACTTTCGTCCGAAGACACCTCACCTTTATCTCTCCTCCTTCAATTCCAAAATCCCCAAAATCCCCGAAAATCTCACCCACCCACCTGGGCGGGCGCTGGGAGATGGAAGGGGGTGGGGGTTGGTCTGGGTGGGTTGATCAGGTAGTTCCACGCCTTCCGTCCGAAGGGACCGAGACTCTATCACCCCTCCTTGGGGGTGAAAAACTCCGAAAACCAAAAACCTCTTCTACCCCCCTGGGTGGGTGGTGGATAAGGTTGTGTGTGCCATTTCCGGTTGGGGTGGCGATTCCTCCATACACTTTTCACCATAAAGAGTTTCACTTTTTTCCGCGATTTTCCCACCGATTTTCATACGATTTTCACTCACAAATCGATTTTTATCATTTGAAAAGTGGTACGCTTGCTTTAAATCAACTTCCGGCGCCAATACCCGGCGCAGTTTTGATCACTTTTTTAAAACTCAAAATTTCCTTGCCAAGAGTGTTCAAGGTCACGCATGTAAACAGCACCGAGTGCTTCCGTAAACTTTTTCACAATTTTTCATATTTTTCCACACTTTTATCATTTATACTACTTTATTTTCTGGTAGTTATCATCGCAGCGCGTCTTTTGATGCATAATTTGCCAAGTTTGGTGCACTTTTTACCCCGTTTTGGTTTAACTGAAGTGCCCCATACAAAATGTATGGGGAAAACGTAAACAATCGGCACTGCACAATTTAATGCGTATTTTTCAGTTTACACCACCGATTTTGATCCGGTTTTCACTGAAAATGCTTTAGAACCCATTGATACACCGTTTCTTACTGTATAAATCTTACTTTTAAATCTCGTCGCAGCGCGCCGTCGTAATTTAATATATTTTAAGCACTGTTTTTGTCCCACTAGATTCTCCCATACAAAATGTATGGGAGAGAATGTAAACAAAGCACGCTGAACAGAATTTCGCTTTTTTTCGCTTCTTGTTCACCAATTTCAATGCGGTTTTCACTTACATTGTTTTTAAAACGTGCTCATACTCAGTTTATAAACGTTTTTGACTCGATCGAAACAAAATTTTCACAAAATTTTCAGGCTCGTCTGATCGCTTCGAGAGCCCGCAACCAACCGGGGGATAACTGGCTTTTTTAAAAGATATGTGTTTTTTTTATTCATTTCATGTTTCCTTAGCACTAGAAGCGAAAAAACCCTACTCGCCCGGATGGTCCTTCCGCGAGGAATGGTCCCATCCGGGTGCCTATCACTTAAACCGTAACATATCATTTGTTTCATAATTCACTGTTCGTTTCGTTTCTTTTTGTCTTATCAAGTTTCCACGCATAAGCCCAGGCCGCTAGCGGGCAGATGCGTCTGCTTCGGCGGCTGCGGTGGGCTCGGCCGGGCGAAGGCCACCACCGCGTGAAGCCTCGTCGTCATCGTCGTCGTCGTCGTCAAACGAGCTGGTGCTCAGGTTTTCTTCCGGATCACCAAACAGCCGTTGCATCGCTCTGGCTGCGCCTCGTCGTTCGCGGTACAACTCGTTCGTTCATGGCAGCCCGCCTGGCTGCCGTTTTGGGAGATGGAGGAGGGGTTGGAGGCCGTCCGGCCCGTCGTTGCGCCCTCGCTTCGGCTCTGCTGGCTCGTCTGGCGGCGTTTCGTCGGTAGTTGCCGTTGCGCCGGATCGCCTCCCGATCAGCAATCCTGGCTTGGCTGCTCTCTAGCTGGATCAATGTTGAGGGCAGCAAGACGCTCTCGCTCGATGTCCTACTCGTTCTGCAGGGAGGTGGTGACATGCATCGCTAGCTCGCAGAAGGAGCTCCAGTTCTCCTGCGACTCTGGAGCATGTGGTCGACAAGTTGTCCGGTGTAAGCTGACCGTGGGTGGTATCCCTTAGCAGTCTGCTCCTTTCTGCGGCAAACCGTGGGCACTCGAACACGGCGTGCTCGACGGTTTCTGGGACGTCAGGGCAGCGTCGGCAGCCCGAGGGCGACGTGAATCCCTTGACACGAGGGATAACTGGCTTTTTTTATTTTTTTTCACTCGGGGACGCTCTGTGTTTATAATGGGGAGGTAGGATGTCGAATTAACAGTGAACGTCATCTGGTAGGTCTGGAGGGTCTTCCTCGTACTCAAGAACCGTCCAGTCCTCCGCGATCATTGGATCGTCTATGTATTGGAAATAGAGAACCTTGACGTCTGTTATCCTGCGCACAAGACTCCGTTTTTTTGGCTTAAATGAAGCGCATCGGAGCAACCACTTGATCGAATTCTTGTGGTTGGCTATTTGGTTTCTCCTTCATGTGGTCGATAAACTATGTTGGAGAGAGCTTATGTTCCTGTTCAATCCCCTTAATGATTAAGAGCCACTTCTGAGCAGCTATACCATTAATGGTTGACCACATCTGCCCCACAGCACGGACCGCCGTAAAGGTGGGATCCGGTGGAGATACCCGCTCCAGGAGGAAGAACGACATGATTAAGAAATCTTGATTGTGTATGGGGTACCCAGAATCGTTGTAGTACCCAAGGAACTGTATGTTGGTCCGTTCCGATGTGACGTAGCTCTTTCTGGTGTTAAGTGTAAAACCAAATGTACTTTTGGCGATCGCTGCTATGTCATCCAAGTTGATGACTCCTTTTACCATAAGTACACTATTGTCTCCCTTGTACAAATCGTACAATGGTAGTGACCCTGTGGTCTGGTACACGCAGTAGCGCGTGACGATGGCGTTGATGACCGAGTCTACGCTGTTAGTGAAACACGACCCAGACGGTACACCATGAGGTTTCATGCATCTTGCACCATCGGGTAGTCGGAAGGAAGTATTTATAAAATATTGCAGCACTTTGGACCACCTGGCATCTGTAATCTTTGGATTTACAGGCCAGACTTTCCCTTAGACATCCACGACTACATCGGTTCTGAAGCATTCCTTAAGGATGGCGAAAGCATCTCTCACTAGCCACGCCGGGACCTGTTTGTCGAATCGTTTCCAATCCATCATAACGGCCTTAGCTCCAGTACCCGCACGGTGATACATCTCGTCTACGTATTCCATGCCGCCCTTACCTATTTCTACGCCATAGGCTAGGGGGTAGTCTTCCTATTCTTAAGGAAGTCAAGGTATGGGTAAACGAACCTAGCTTCCTCAATAAATACACCAGTGGGGTATCCTCAAGTAGCTCTGACCTTATTCGTGGCCATATTTGTCGCATATTTCGCATATTTGGGCTCTGGCGTATACTAGACAATCAGGCAATCGTACGTGGTATCCACGCCCGATAAGGATCCAGTCACGACTGATCCGCCTCATTGCCTCTTCATCACTAAAGACGTCATCCTTAGTCTTGTACCCTTAAAGTTTCCAAGGTAATCCTGGAGACTTATATTTTGGTACGGTAGACACTTTGGATGCTGCTTCTATAGTCAAGGGAACTATGGGCACGAATTGTTTCGGACAGATTGTAGCGCCGCTACAAATATAGCATCATGAACGAGTCTAGATGGCAGTTTACAATTATACTCAAACACGTCTGACTGTAACGCCTCCATAGACACTCTCGATCGATGATACTTTCCTAGGATCCCCTACACGACTTTGGACCCGAATATCAAGCTCGAATATTTCACCGCGATTGAGTCCCACCTGGGTGGTCTCAAATCTAGTGAATAGCCTTTAGCTGATGGTAGTGTTTTAATTGGATTACTATCCGGATAACCCATGTTGAAAATGGTTCCAGGCGGATAGCTGGCTTTTTAAACATATGGGTTCTTTATTGTATACAAAACATTGAGTACGTTGTCCGGTGTAAGCTGACCGTGGGCGGTGTCCCTTAGCAGTCTGCTCCGTTCTGCGGCAAACCGTGGGCACTCGAGCACGGTGTGTTTGACGGTTTCCGGGACGTCGGGGCAGCGTCGGCAGTCCGGGGACGACGTGAATCCCTTGACACGGGGTATAACTGGCTTTTTTTTTATTAGTAACGAGGTTCGTACACAGATAATCTTATGACTACTACCCATTGCCCCTTGACCCCTTATATTATATACAATGCCTAGTACTGTGCCGTGAGGCTTCTGACTGGCGAAAGAAAGGGGTCGGACCAGTGCGCAACGCCGGTTCCTCTACCTTCTGGTTAGCTTCCGACACTCTAACAGCAATCCTAGTCGAACTTCTATACGCTATGCAGGGAACGTATGACGCTTCAGTTGTTCGAGTCGGCCTTCGGGTCGACTCTTCTTTTTGCTTACTAACTCCGTACGGCCCACGCCGAGACTTACTCTATCGCGCATCGCTGTGCAAGCGTGTACTGCGTCGCACAGCCTCTACACTATTCAATTCTGGAATCGCCCCGTTGATACTGGTCTGAGGGGTCCTTACGTTAATATCTGCCTGTACGGCTGTCTGCTTTCCACTTCATCGCGAGGAACCCGTTTTTGGGGTATAACTGGCTTTTTTTATTTGTTAACGAGGTTCGTACATAGATGGATATTCTTATGCCTACTCCCCATTGCCCCGTGACCCCGTTTACTATTTACAACGCCCAGTACTATGCCGCGAGTCTTCTGACTGAAAACGAAAGGAGGGTCGGGCCGGCGCGCAACGCCGGTCCCTCTACTTATGGTTCGCTTCCGACTCTCTAGTAGCAATCCTACTCTATCTCCTATACGCTGTAAGAGCGTAAGACACTTCAAGTGTTCGCGTCGGCCTTCGGGTCGACTCTTTTATTCTGCTAAGTCCGTACGGTTTACGCCGGTACAAACACTATCGCGCCACGCTGCGCAAGCGTGTGCTGCGTCGCACAGCCTCTTCTCTATTCACTTCTGGAGCCGCCCCGTTGATGTGTGTCTGAGGGGTCTCTACGTTGCTCTCTGCCTGTTCGGCAGTCCGCTAACCGCTGCATTGAGAGGAACCCGTCTGGTGCCCCTGTCCGCAGGTCATGCATCTTGCCGCCTCGCGGCACGCAAACGCCTCCAGTCGGCTGAACCTCCAGTCGGACCGCGGTCATGTCAACGAAGAGTCTCCTCCCCGTCAACTTTCCGGCGTCCTTCTCCGGAACTCGGATCCGCACGCTTCGCGTACATCCTCGAGTTCCGCCCAGGCGAATTTGGTCCGCTTCGAGCACTACTCCAAGTTGTTGAAGGCAGGCTGCCTACACCTCCTCCGTTGTGGCCATGTAGTCCATGGCGTTGCTTCCGACGGTGGTCATTGGCACCGTCACTGACACACGGCCGCTCTCTCCTAGTGCAGCCTTCACCGTCTCCTCAATTAGCTCGGTGTTGGCTCCTCGACGGCAGCGGATGAGCATCGCTTCGCTGTTGCCACGGTGCGTCGGCTTTATCATCTGCTGCACCTCTTCAGTCATTCCCTTGCGGACTGCGACGTAGACATCGTGGAATGTCTTGCCAGCGGTGGGAGTGATCCGCACCACTTTGCTCCGCTTTCGTCCGCGGCTGCCTCGTCGACTTTAACGCTTCTCCGGGAGTGCTGATGGTGTTGCACTCACCGGGCCGCTTTCTGTCGCTGGCTGCTGCTTCTTCTCCTTTGCCGGGTTCGGCTTCTGCTGCTGCTGCGTTGGCCCGGTGTTCTTCGCCGTTTCCACCTTGGACTCTTTGCGGACAACGGTTCGCCACCAACTCTCGACCGCCGGTGCAAGTGGACTCTTCTGCTCGACCGCAGGTGGGGCTGCGGGAGCACTCGTCGGTGGGGGGACGCATTGAACAGCTGCAACCACCATCTTCGGCGCTTCAGGGGCTGATTCAGGTTTTCTTTGCTCCAGCGATTTGACCCTCTCCATCAGTTTCTGCATCTCCTCACAGAGCTTCTTCATCTCCGCGAGAGCCGCGTCTCTCTCTTTATTCGCCTTTTCCATCCTTTCAATTGCGATGTCCAAGTGGGAGGCGGGAACCATTTTCGGACCCACAACCGTGTCGCTGTCATATTCGTTTGGACTGTAGTCGTGGGGTATAACTGGCTTTTTTTAACATATATAGGGCTTTATTTAACAATATATTGTCAGCTAGCAATACGGCCAGGCCGTCCCTAATAAATAAAAAAAAAAAAAAATATTGTCAGCTCTGCCAGCGCGGGCTGGCTCTCCGCAAGAAGTTTTGCGCTTTTCGCCCGCGCTCCGTTTCGTATATACACAGTCAGCATACCTAAGCTACACGCTTTGCTTATCACGAGCCCGTTTTTGATTTTCCCGCTAGTTTCGCTCGATGATATTCATGACATTCAGTTGGTCCCGCTATTGCCACACAATTCGCTTTTAAACCTAACGGCTGGACTGCGCCGCTTCCGCAGCTGCAGTGGACTCAGCTGCGCTGAGCCCGCCGAGCGCGTCACTCGGAACGTCGCCGTCCAAGTCCGAGTCTGAGTCCGAGCTGGACTCCTCCTCGGTGTCGCTTTCCTCGTCGTCGTCGACGCTCCTTCTCGCAGCGAACATCCGTAGGAGTCGTCTCCGGTCAGGGAAGCGTTCGCGGTGCAACTGCGTCCGGAGGCGATTTGCCTCTCGCCGGGTCAAGGTGTCGGGAGACGGTGTCCGTGGGGCCGGTCTTCCAGCATTTCGCCGCACCGTCTCGTTCCGCCTCGCCTCGTTGCGCCGCTGGTTTCTTCTATTGTTCCGCTCCCGGGCAGCTGCACTTCGTCGCGCGCGTTCGGCTGCGCACCTCTCAGGATCCATGTTGGAGGCCGCGACCTGCTGCCGCTCGTCGTCCCACTCGCGTTGGAGACCCGATGTCACCAGCTGCGCCAGCTCGCAGATTCTGCTCCAGTTATGCTGCGACTGAAGCATGAATTCCACTAGGCTTTCCGGTGTCAGCTGGCTGGATTCGCTGTCGCTGAGGATTTGGCTGCGCTCTGCGGCGAACCGAGGGCACTCCAGCAGCGCGTGGTCCACGGTCTCTGGAGCGGATTGGCATCGTCGGCAGTCCGGAGGATCTCTCGTGAAGCTGGAGATGAGCGTCATCTCCGTCTTCGCCGGTGCTAGCTCCAGGTGGTGTTCCTGCATCCAGTTGCTGATGATCCGCGTCGCCTCCTCCGGTGCGGTTGCAGCTGAAGCCGGTGTTGTCGCTGGAACGAGCAGCAGCAAGTCGTCCGCGTAGCCGACTACCTCAACGTCCGGAGGAAGTTGCACGTTCAGCACCCCGTCGTACATGAAATTCCACAGGGTGGGTCCTAGGACGGAACCCTGTGGAACTCCTGCGCTGACGTCACGCTCAACGGATTCCTCACTTGTCTTGTACACCAGCCGGCGGTCCTCGAAGTACATCCCGAGGATGGCCATCAGCTTTTTTTTTTTGGTATCGAGGAGGAAACCTTGCATAGGTACCCGGGTGATCAAACCCGGGTTATGTGACATTCTTACTCACTAAAACCTCCACCCGCAAACGAACTCTATCCACTCGGGTGACCCGCTAGGGTATAAACTTCAAGTGGATGAGTAGCTCAAGTAGGAGCGGCATGCGTCTATAACCGATGTGTGATCTACACACCGGTGCACTTCGTGCGATTGGTTTGCCTACTCGACCCGACACCAGATGGGGTGGTCGAAGTTAGGCATTACGGTAGACACTTTGTTCCTCCCGTATCCTCAATTGTTGCAGCCTGGACACTATAGAACGAATGGTTCTATGTAATAAGTGCCAGGCCGCGCGGCTGGAGCACATGACTGACGTTAGATTTAACGGCGACAGTTCTACTCCCAGCTGCAACTCCGCATATGTCCTGGTGCGCAAGAAGCGTGGACACTCAAACAGCACTTGTTCTGCTGTTTCAAAACACTATGGACAGGCAGGGCAATGTGGGTCTTCAATGAAGCCCATTGTACTGAGGTAAGCCCTAAAGAAACCATGGTTAGTGAGGATCTGGGTGAGATAAAAATCAACCTCACCATGGTTTCTACTGGTCCAATCTTCGATCTGTGGAATAAGCATCCTGGTCCAAGCGCCGTGCTCTGCTCTGGACCATTCTTGCTGCCAGCGTCCCAAGGATGTGACTCTTTCTGCCACACGGGCAGTTTTAAAGTCACACCCTGTATCCTTCGTTCTGATATAACACCGAGCGTCTTCGTCTAGCAAGATGTGCAGAGGCAGCATGCCAGAAACCACACAGGTGGAATCGTGGGAAGCTGTTCTGAATGCGCTAATCACCCGGTGACAGATGATTCTCTGCAGTCTCCTGAGCTCCAGTTGGGCCTGGTGCTGGAG
>KI915053.1:444475-458728 GCA_000473445.2 Anopheles farauti
TCGACACGAGGCGCAGAGGAGCGCAGCGATCTCGTTGGCTGGATCAAGTGGAGCTTGACCTGAGGGAGATTGGGAGCTACCGTGGATGGAGGAACGCAGCGATGGACCGAGCGACCTGGAGGACGATTTGCGACCAGGCCATGTCTGCACGACGTGCTCACCCCTGAGCAGGCCAGATAGAGAGAGAGAGAGAGAACCCTGTTTTTGCTTTACTTTTGAGCCTTGTTTTAATGAATTTCGTTAATACCGTTTTATGATTTTCTGGTATAAGTTCTACTCTCTGTTTGTTCACTTAACTTCACTGGACATTTAATATTTGGTTCAGAACATCATCATTTTTAACAATACAATTCAGTGTCTTTTGAGCAATTATTGCAGCTTCTATGTCACGGTCGCTGTTGAGAGAGTATGTTAGAGTAAATATACTCGATAGCGACGATTAGAGTAGATGCGACAAGTAGGGATCAGAATTTGATGTGATTAGATCGGCTAATTAAATTAGGTGGTAAACATTAGGTAAAATAAATCAGAATCGTCTGAACCACGAACCAAGAACAACATCATTAAACTCCTGCAACTATTCCGAAATCAATTTGCAACAGAAAACCAGTGTAAAAGTTCGCTGTACGAGAACATATGGTCCTTCGAACCAGATACGTCTGACACAGTTAATGCTCGATTAAATTTCTTTGGAAAATCCGTGTATATTAAAAAAAACTAGTTTTTTTGCTTGTTCCTTGCCACAGCCCATCAGGACGATCAGGAGGTAAAGGACCAGTGCTTGCCACAGAGAGTCTCGCATCGAGAGTGGACGAGAGATAAAGGATAAACAAGAGTACGAGAACGAGAGAGTCGATCTGTTCTAGTAAAATTACAAGAAACTCTCAAGTAAAATATTTCAATTTCATCGACGACGGGTCGGTGCAAGCGTGTGTGTTACACATTTCGATCTTGCGAGAGCAGTAAGTGAAATTTAGTGTGAAATATCGAAGCTCAGAGATTTGGAGAGCGCGTTTTTAATTAGAGAAAAATAAAAACTCGCGCGTCGTTTTTAACAAGAGGACATTTTCGGTTAGAATTTAAAAATGTCGTTATTAAACAAAAAATCAAGCACTTTCTTGCGCTAAAAGAAAGCTGCGTTAAATGCTTTGCCTAGTTACGAGCAATTTGTAACAAATTATAAGCAAGATGATCACCACCAATCAACCGTAAGGTTGAACAATTAAAGAACGATTCGACAATGCCATGAGTGAAATAGAAGTATTTGATGAAACAAAATTGTGCGACGAAAATCATATGCAAGAACAGTCAAATTTCTATACACGGTACTGTGAAGTAAAAGGGAGCCTTTTACATTTAGCAAAGGATTCAGTAGCAGATGCCTCAATAAACGCAACGTTCAGAGAAAGTGGTAGTGGAAACGTGCATTTGAGGTTGCCGAAAATTGAGCTTCCCAGTTTCGATGGCGATGAAACAAAATAAAATGGCTCACGTTCAAGGATCGTTTCGTGTCTATGATCCATGCAGCTAGTGAGATTCCGCCTATAATGAAGCTGCAATGTCTGTTGGCTTCATTAAAGGGAGAGACTGCTGCACTGAACCGGTATGACGACAAGAAGGCATTGATAAGAAAATATTATAAAATGCTAAATATGCTGCCAGCTATGAAATCCGATCGAGTAGAGGAACTGACCTAGCTGGTGGATGAGATCACGAGACTAGTGAAAGGACTTCAAAAATTGGGTATGCGTATAAAAAGTTGGAATATTCCTTTAACATATCTCGTTTATTTGAAGATCTATGCAGCATCAGGAATTGAAAAATAATCACAACGACTACGACAATCTAATGGACTTTTAAGACGCCAGGATAAAAACGCTAAAGTCTTCTAATCAGCTCACATCACACACAGCAGTGGCGGGAGAAGGACTTAAAATTATACATACGGTATTACCTAGAACGTATACAGCACCTAATTCTTGTTACGTTTGTAAAGCATCCCACCCCGTATTCAAGTGCGTAGAGTTTGAGAAAATGGCTCTCCAAAAGCGGACAGATGTGATCATTAAAAACAAATTATGTTTCAATTCTTTGAATCCTGGTCACGGAGCGTACAATTGTTCATCAAAGTTATCGTGTCGGATGTGCAAAAGGCGACATCATTCTTTGTTATGCAGAGACGGGGGCAATGCAACTAGTGTAAATGCCATGGCGTCGGACGTTATTAAAGCACCATCAGTACCAAATGGAAAATTGAGTGAATAGAAAACGGTATTATTATCAACTGCAATAGTCAATGAAGTTGACTAATTCGGGACTCTTATACCCGCGCGTGCACTAATAGACAGTGGATCTCAGTCGAACTTAATGTCTGAAAGCTTAGCACAACAAATAGGGATACGTCGTATCCAAACTAATGTGCCAGTGAGTGGTATCGGAAGCTCTAGCGAGATTGTGCGACATGCTATTGTCACACAAGTCAGGTCAACCAAAACAAATTACGAGTGTACAATGAAATTCTTCTTCTTCTTCTTATTGGTGTAACGACCGAAGTCATGCCTGCCGTTTTACCGGCTTTCTAGACTGGTTTTTTACCACCATAGCTGGTTAGTCACTCCTCGCTAGGGGGAGACGGTCCGAATGGGATCATGGTACCGGTCCTGTCGTGTAAAGGACCGGCGCCGCTACCACTACACCACCGGGCCGCTACAATGAAATTCCTGATATTGAAAAAGGTCACGACGGATTTACCTACGACTCAAATAGATATAAGCAATCGGAAGATACCGGAATACATTCAGCTAGCGAAACCCCAGTTCAACGTTGCAAGTAGAATCGATCTATTAATGGGCGTGGAAGTATTTCTAGATCTGCTACTACAAGAAACGTACAATCTAGGTATAAATCGCCCGTCATTGGGAATTACAAAAATTGGTTAGTTGATTAGCGGATCATACTGTTCAAAACCGTCATTCACAATTTGTGCCATGTCACAAGAGAGCGAAAACAACATAAACGCGTTGATGGAATCGTTTTTCCATACAGAGGATTGCGTAATGGAATCAAAGTGGACTAAGGAAAAAGAATGCGAAGAACACAATAAGCAAACGACTGTTCGAGATGAAGAAGGAAGATGTGTGGTAAGACCACCAATAAGGTTAAATTCATCAGAATCGCTTGGCAGTTCGCGAGGAATAGCCTTGCGTCGTTTTTTGGCAAATGAAAATAGATTGTTGCGAGATCGAAGAGTGAAAAGGGTGTACGATGATTTTCGTCAAGTATATTTACACTAAACCACATGTCTGAAGTACAAGAGGCTCAAGAACATGCCTATGTTTATCTGCCACATCATCCTGTGTACAAGAAGGAAAACTTCACAACTAAGTGAAGAGTTGTGTTTGATGCGTCGTGCAAGACAGCATCAGGACGTTCGTTGAACGACATTCTGAAGACTGGTCCTAAAATTCAAAACGACTTAGTATCAATATTAACAAGATTCAGAACACATGAAATAGCTGATATAGCAGACATAGAAAAAAATTACAGAGAGATACTGGTTCATGAAGAAGATCGTAAACTGCTACGAATCTTATGGAGAAAGGATATTTTCGAACCGATTCGCGAGTTTGAGCTGAACACCGTCACGTATGGCACCTCATCTGCACCGTATTTGGAACACTTAATCAAATTTTTGAAGACCATGGTGAAGAAGAAAGCGTCTTGGAAGCCTGCAAGCAGAATTTTTATGTCGATGATTTTATATCGGGAGCAGGAACGGTACGAGAAGCAAAAGACATGGTCTCACGTTTAAAAGCGATGTTAAGCAAAGGTGGGTTCAGTTTAAGAAAGTGGGCTTCGAATAAGTCAGAAGTATTAATTGATGTTACTAAAGTTGCGTGCGCAGAAACTGCACAAGACTGTCTAATAATCGATGAAAGTGTAAGCATTTCACCGATTGTTAGACACATGGTGAAAGCACACTTGGTTTATATTGGGATCAAAAATTAGATGAGATGAAAGTAAAGGTTCAACCCATCGATAACGCAAACGCAAATTACTAAGCGGTTTGTAACATCTAATATAGCACGAATATATGATCCTTATGGCATGTTAGATCCAGTGAAAATGCATGCTAAAGTAATTATGCAAAAAATGTGGGCGTTAAACGGAATCGAAAGTCGAGCGTGGAATTGGGATGACAAACTCCCAGATAATTCCCAGACAAAGAGAGTGGCGATCATTTACCGAACAATGGAACGTCTTAATGAGTATATCATTTCCCAGGCCAGTGTTCACACCTATGAGCAAACACATATAACTGCACATTTTCTGTGATGCTTCGCAGTTAGGCTATGGTGCTTGTGCCTATGTGTGAAGTAAAGGTTATGAATCAGGAACCTCAGTTAGGTTTTGGATCTCCAAATCCAGTAGCACCGTTATCCCAGAAGTTGACAATCGCGAAGTTGGAACTATGCGCTGCGGTGTTAGGTAGTCGCGTATACAACCTTATTAAGAGTGCGTGGAACGGGTCATGCGAATGCTTGATTCGGACGGATTCAATGACAGTATGATTCAACGACGGTTCGAACTGGTGAAATCACCTACAGCGTCGATAGTACCTGGTAGGGCGGTGCGAGTTACGAATATACCGAATACGAGTGCCACGAGATTTCCAACGCCGGTTGACGCTGCAATACCATCGAGATTTTTAGAATTCAAGGAATCATTAAAAAAAAAAAATGGATGCTCGTAGCATGCAGCATGCATCCCTGGCCCTACTTAAGGAGATTAGTAACGTGCTCATGCAATAGAAGAATGTTAGGAAGAACGCTTTAAATTTCCACGTACAACTGATAACTAATCAACAAGAAACGCAGGTTATGGACAAAAAGTTACGAGACGACGAATGCTATTTTTTTGTGTTGCACAAAGATTAGATGCTGAGTTCGAATCACAACTTGCTGACCATAGGTTGCACGAAGCACTTGATTTAATGTTCAACCGAATATTTTTGGCTCAGTGTAGTTGGGCTGGTTTATTCGGAACAAAAGTCGCGTTTGATCAATACAACCAGATTTTAAAATTATTGAAGCACGTGGCTACAAACCAAACGGGTGTAGAGGTGTTGCGACGCAGACTGCGTCGCACGACATGGCTCTCTGGGTTGTTCGCGTTACGTGCGACAACTTGTAGTGCGACAACCTCAACTGGTGTGGCTTAGCAAAACTGTACAACAATACGTTGAAAAGGGCTTTTTGCCAAAAAGGACAAGAGAAGTGTACAGGGTACCGCCTGCTCGGGAAGTCTGATTCATAAGACGAGGTTCAAAAAACTGCAAGAAACCTTTGCACAGGAGAACGCACTGGAGTGTCCAATTTTGGCTACCCGTTAAGAACCGCAACTGGATTCTAGTACTTGTGCAGAAGGGAATATGGAGAAATAACTCACAACTTCCAAATTCTTGCTAGACTCAAGTTCGGTTTATTTCTGTGTATCTTATATCTAGATATATCGTATGTTCCGCTAGTGATGGACACACTAGATTACATTGTTGCCAAATTTGTCTTGTTGTCGAATCCGTCTTTCACGTTTGAAAGAAGGCTGTTGTTACGTTTCAAAAAAAGCTCAACAAAAGTTATATATATTAAACTGTTATATATATGAAACAGTTGTATATTAAGTTATGTATATGAAACAGTTATATATGTTAAACTGTTATACTGATGTTCAACAAATTGTATTGTGTTGTTGTTGGTTGTGTTGGTTGTTGTGTTGGTTGTTGTGTTGGTTTATGTCCTGAACAAGAAGAAACACTCAGACGCACACCTCTAGCATTCCACTTACCGCACTTTATCGTGTTAAACAAGAACAACACCGTTCCAAAACTAAGATTTGTATACGACGCAGCTGCCCTCACTCTTCGGAGTAGTTTTACGGATCCGTGAAGGAACGTTTTGTTTACCG
The DNA here is from genome assembly GCA_000473445.2 of Anopheles farauti. Taxonomy (NCBI): domain Eukaryota; kingdom Metazoa; phylum Arthropoda; class Insecta; order Diptera; family Culicidae; genus Anopheles; species Anopheles farauti. The sequence goes on from KI915053.1 coordinate 450,440, forward strand.
GCGACCTACGAGAAATGTTTCACCAAGTGAAAATACTAAAGATGAAGATCATGAAGCAGCATGCATGAAGATTAGGATGCATGAGCATGAAGATCAGGATGCGCAGAGAATCCTGTGGCGCGATGGTGACACCAGTAAACCGCCGGACAGTTACGTCATGCAGGCGGTACGGTGCAATGTTTCTCCTTCACCCGAAGCAACCCACCCTCTGGATCTCCAACCCACCATCTCACAGCACAACGTGGATGACTATTTAGATAGTTTCTTCTGTTTAGAGAGAGATAAGGAAACTATCAGGCAAGTGATAGAAATGCACAAACGGAGTGGATTCCATATAAGGAACTTCGTATCAAAGAGTTCCAGAATTACGATCGCAATCCCAAAAGATCGCCGCTAGATAAACGATGTAATTGACATAAAGGAACAGGATTCTAGCATCGAAAAATCTCAGGAGTACAGTGGAACACACAGCTAAACACCTCCGGCATAATGAAGCTTAAAGTTCCATGCTTCGTGGGTTTTTTGTTCATCTAGCGTGAACACAACATACGGTAGGCTCATTAACTACATAACAATCGAAGGCAGAATGATCATGTAATCCATACACCTCGCTAGTAGCGACTGGGACGCTGAAATTCCGGATATAATCTATTAGTAAGATGGAATAATTGGGTATGGCATGGTCGCCCAAACAAGGGATTTAGCAATTGGTAAAGGCATCGTGGTTTCCGACATAGCACCAATAGATATCCACACTTTTCTTGCAGTCGCGCGTACGATCGCCTTCTCTGCACCTGTTCGTAAGGTGGCTATCCTTGTTACACCGTCGTTTCCTGGATGAATCGATACTATGCGTCCCATTGGCTACAAGTTGTTGTAAGTATTCTGCCGGCCATCTTTCCCAAATAAACTGAAGATGGTTTTTTACTAATTCGTATTCCTTCATTCTGTTCGCAGGGGTGTTCCAGTGATTGATTTGAGGAACTGCTAACATATTTGACCCTACCAAAAAATGACCTGAAGTCAATGGTTCCATGTCTGTGGGTTCGCTCGAGAGTGCTATTAGTGATGTAGAATTGAGGCATAGTTCTACCTGAGCCAACAGTGTCAACCAACCTTCCTGGGTGATGCTCGCTGTTCCAATCGTCCGAATGATGTGATGTTTTGCCGAGCGTACTGCTTCCTCCCAAAGTCCACCGAAATGAGGCGCTTGTGCTGGAATGAATTACCACTGGATCTCATGATTCGTGCACCAGGTGAAAAGCTCGGTGCGATTTGCTAGTTGTCACTTTAGCATCTTGTAGTAGAGATTCATTCGGACAATGCTACAACGTTAAAGGGTGTAGCACATGAACTGCATCGTCTCTACCTTTCCTCTTGGAGCGATGACCATGCGTAGTGCCGCTAGGAACTCCGAAGTCGTTAGATCGCTAATTAATCGACATGCACTGCTCTCGTAGAAAAACAAAGATCGCGATGTGGATAGTGGATTTGACCATCACAAGCCCGCAGTAATGCACTTCACTGACTGAGAATGGACGGTGAAACTCTCGAAACTGGTAAATCTGCGACCTTTTGTTGCATTAGTGTCGGCTTCGTTCTAAAGCAACTATGGTACCGATGAAACACAGATTTAGTTAAACTGCGATCACCTATGATCCAAAAACGTTGACGAACTGTTGCAAATAGAAGTAGAGGGCCAGCGTGCAACAGCTTCTGATAGTACCAACGAGTCATTAATGCTGCTAGCGGGTGGCTGGAAGCTAACACTACTATTTAATGGCGTCTGTGATTATTGCGATTTGAGGCCGGCCACCAACACGCAAGATGCCAGCTTCATCGATGAAGGGAGACAACCACTTCAACCGTGAATGACGTGGGATGTCTCTTCCACTCTTGAGCTCGTGAGGATCCTCTGCAAATGAATCGTGTTGCGCTAGTTGACACATACACATTTCCGCCTGATGTAGCTCAACCGTGGATAATGGGGATACGGATAAAATTAACTCTGGGACAGATTTCGCAGTTCTGCGAGGTTTTGTCACTGCTGATGCACGATCCTTCAAACATCGAACATAGCGTGCACGTATGCTGTAGTTCGACGAAGTCTCTGATAATTCGAGAATCGTGCGAACATTTTGCTGCTAAAACCGTTCGTCGAAGATGTTGCAGCAACCACTTGTATATGTCTTTCTTTTTCATTACCTACTGTTTCTTCTTACTCTTCAACCAAACTGGACCGTGCCACCAGCGATGAGAGCTTTTTCTGGCACTAAACCGCGCGAAATGTAATCTGCTGGATTGTCTACTCCTGCAAAATGTCTGTAGCATTTGATACGAGTTTCCTGCTGGATTTGGGCCACTCGGTTGGCAACAAAAGGCTTCCAGCGACGTGGTGATGAATTTAACCAGTAGTGTAGCACGGTCATCGAATCAGTCCAGCAAAATGTAGTGAAAGGTACCGTGAGTGACTGACTGATTTTACCGTAGAGTTGAATAGCTAAACGTGCTGCACATAGTTCAAGTCTGGAGATGGAACAACCTCTGATTTCGCCGTTAAAAGTTTTACAGAAATTTGATGTTGACTTTCTGCCCGAAGATAGCAACATACCCCGTATGCTACTTCAGACACATCCCCAAATATGTGCAGTTGTATATTCGATACGTCCTTGAATGAGATTAAATGTGGAATGCGTAAATCACTCAAGTTATTCCACTTTCGATGAAGGTGTGATGGTAGCTCACTCTAAGGCGATACCGTTTACCTTAAAAGACCATAGCTTTTGCATAAATAGTTTGGGAAGAACTATCGTTGGTCCGAGTAATCGTAGAATATCGAATATTTTGGTAATATACGATAAAACCAATTGCTTTGTCCATGAAGATGGTGCAAATCGTAGTTCGAATTGAAAGTACCGGATTCACCGTACGAGGGTACTGGATTTGGTGATCGAGAGCATTCTACTTCAAAGTACGTGAGGCCAGGAATGGCGCACATACATTACCATCCGTAAAGGTTTGTAAATGGTCGGTGTCTATGGGTTCTGAAGGATCATTTGTGTATCGAATTCTAAGAAAATTTGTGTCTACCGGGTGGTCTAGAATCTGGGAGGACATCTTCTCAACGTCTGCTGTGAGAGCTATCGCACGTGACCGAAACCGAAGCATGATGGAATAAAGGTCTTGCTGAACGACAGGATCAACCAGCAGTGAATCTGTCAACGAATGGTCTGACGTCGTCTTGCACGATGCATCGAAAACAACACGTACCTTTGTTGATGTGCTAGCTTCCTTCACAACAGCGTGATGTGGTAGATAGTAATGTGGATCCGTGTCATTTACTGGTTCCGTGAGTTCATATGACCCAAACTCTCATATTCTTGCATAAATGCAGAGTATGCTTCTCTCATTTTAGGATTTCTGTTCAGACGACGTTCTACAGACAGCAGTCGTCGATTTGCGATTTGTTTTGAGTCTCCTAAAATTACATTTGGATTAGTTTTACACGTTAAGTATACTACATACCTTCCCGAAGGGTCACGAGATGTAGTTGATCTAAATTATTGTTCGCATTTCTCCAATTCGAGAGCCAATGATTCGGACAAAACATTCGATATTGAGCTCGAATCCAGAAGAGCCCTTGCCTTGTATTCCATGATCGTCCTCAATAAACACGAGTGCCGTTTCAAGGAATACCAATTCATCCTTTGTGTGAGCTGCTAAGCTTACTTTCGATTGTGGCGTTGGATGTAGCAAAGAATGGTGTCGCCCATGACATGTACGACACGAACAGTCCGACTTGCATGCCAACACTTGATGCGAATTTCTGAGACAATTCCTACACAGTCCTTTGGATTTCACCAATTTCCGTCGATGGTGAACATCCTTACTGAGGAATAACGGACAGTTGCGTAACATATGTTGCTGTACCGTACTGCAACATACATTTAGTAGACGAGCTTGGCGATACATTCTGGTTCACTGTAGCTGCGTTTGTGATCGTGTTCCGTGTTGCGGGAAGACGATATGTGCCGGCCATCTTAGTCGGAGCAACCATTTCTTTCATGAAGCTTTGGCTGGATTTCAGGATTGCGACACGATCTTGCGGGAATTTAATTAATTCGTTGTACTTTCCCCGCTTGAACTGTACCGAATGTTTCTCCCAAGCCAAAATGGTTTCACTGTCCAACTTCATGAGAAGCATGTTGGATAAAAACGTATCGCATGAATCAACAGGATCGTGCAACTTCACTAAACCACTCACATGTCGCGTAAATTCGCTCACTAGCGTCGTTAATCCGTCGACACTTTCTCCCTCTCTCTCAATTTCCTGAAGCAAATGCAGGAAATAGCTAAGAAACTATCATGTGCTACGAAACTATCACGAAATGACAACCTTTTTGTAGAGTCTCCATCAAACGAAGGGAGCTCAATTTTTGGATTTCAATCGGCAGCATCGTTTTTCCATGTCAATCCTGTCGACGATACAGCCTTGAATCGATTCGATGCTGGTGTCGAAATCTTATAACTTTCCCAACGCGGTAAAGAAATTCTGCCTGTTCTGCTCCAAGCCCTCCAAAGCCTCCGAAATCTGCGTCACATCGTCTTTGGAGAAAGACTGCTTAAATCGCTCCAGCGTCTTAATCTGTATCTCGGCAATCAACTTCTTATGCTGTACCGATTTGATTTTCTTGTACATTTTGAGATCATTAACCGTCATTGTTAGGAAACGGCCGAAAAGAATTAAGTCACAGGGTCTTTTGCCTTACTGAAACGCGAGCCAAAAAATTAGCCTGTTTATTGGGCTTCCTAATTACCAAAATAAAAGGGCGATTCTCCCTTCGCTCTGGTTTTTATAAGCACGCTTGCTCATTTTCGGCTTCTCTTCGTGCATCTTCGTTCGTCTTCGTTAGTTCGTTGGGAACCTTACAACAGTTCCCAACATTGTCCCACCAAGTGTATCGCAGTTTATAATTTTATCAACTGACGTTGCACTTCCTACTACTTCTGCTTCCTACTGCTAGTCTAAACAGCCACTATTCTCGCGTTAGTGTCGCAGTTTCATTTACAGGTAAACCAACGTCTAAAATCGCTATTTTGTGTGCGGGTCTTACATATGTACCGTTCGCGGTTTCTACAGTCGCCTGTCTAACCTGCCCATCTTTAGCGATGAGTACTGATTTTATGCGTCCCTTCGGCCAACAATTTCTGGGTAGTTGGTTGTCAGCAATAACTACCACGTCGCCTATCTGAATCGGTCGCACTGTCTTAAACCACTTCGTACGCCGCGTGAGTGTGGGTAAATAGTCCGCTACCCATTTTTTCCAGAATATATCAGCCGTGTGTTGTGCTAACTTCCAGGTTGATTTTATCGCTGCGGGCCCATCGCAGCCAACAGCACGGGGTTTACTTCCATCTGAGCTTCCGAGGAGTAACAAGTTCGGCGTCACTGGTTCAGTTAGTTCGTTGTCCAGGGGAACGTAGGTTAGCGGTCTAGAGTTGAGAATACGTTCTATCTCTGTGAAGGTCGACATCAAAATTTCGTCCGTAGGGTGCCTAGAAAAGATGAATTGGTTAAGCACCTTTTTTACGGATCGAATTAAACGTTCCCAGCAACCACCAAAATGTGGCGCTCCGGGTGGATTAAAGGTCCATCGCATTTGCGGTCCGCAGAATTCCGTCATTAACGCGTCGTTGTCCAAGTTATGTAGAGCTTCATCTAATTCACGCGACGCTCCTACGAAATTGGTTCCTCGGTCGCTGATTATTTCGAGGGGTGTCCCGCGCCTTGCGATGAAACGTCTAATCGCCAATATGCATGATGCAGTATTTAGGGATGCCGCTACCTCCAGATGAACTGCTCTTGTTGTGAGACAGGTGAAAATTACTCCCCATCGTTTCTCTATCCTTCGTCCGACTGCTACTAGGAACGGTCCAAAGTAGTCAATACCTGTGAATGAGAAGGCACGCTGACCAATCGCGACACGTTGAGGTGGTAAGTTCCCCATTAAGGGTGGTTCGGGAAAGGCGCTGTCCACTTTACACTTTTGGCACTTTGATCTCACTCGTCGATATTCGCCTAGTAACTTAGGGATGTAATACCGCGATCTGAGCTCATTTATGGCAGAGTAATGGTTGCCATGCTTAAACTTCTCGTGATGGCTCTGCATGATGAGGTAGGTCCCATAATGTTTTGGCGGTAGGATTATGGGGTTGCGTGTCGCTTCATCGATCGCCATACAATCCGATAACCGTCCCCCCACTCTTAACACCCCTTGTCTGTCTATTGTAGGTGAGAGTTTGTAAAGGCTGCTGCTTCTGTCTATAATCTTCTTCCAGGGATGTTTCTTCACATTTGGGCTCCTGAGGCTGTTGATTTCTCGCTGGTAAGCCTCTTGCTGTACATTCTTGATTAGAAGCAGCTCAGCTTTCGCCAATTCTTCTTGTGCGAGAGGTCCAGTTCTGGCACATTCTCCCGCTAGACGATAACGGACGTTTCCTATGAATCTGATGACAAATGCCGTGCTTCGTAACAGTCGATTCCACCTCGAAAAGCGCTCGTATCGGATAAGAGGTTCGACGACTCGGTGGAGATATACGTGTTTCCGAAGCTCTTCCGGTGTATTCCTCTCGGGTATTTTGCGAGTTGGCCAGGCGCTCTCATGTTCCCACAGAAAAGAAGGTCCGCGAAACCAGCGTCCTTCGGCGGATAGATCAGGTGTTTTTACCCATTTTGTTCCGTCGTCGGCTACATTGAGTTTTGTCGGTAGCCAGCGCCATTGTTCCGGGTTGGTGCTTTCCAATATTTCACCTACTCGGAACGCTACGAATTGGTTGTACCTCCTATGATCCGAAAGAATCCAGGAGAGTACGTTTCTGGAGTCGGTCCAGAAGATCGCTTGGTTGATCGGCATCCGGTGGGTCTTTAATATTGAATTAGCCAGTCGCGCACCGATGGTTGCTGCTTGAAGCTCCAGTCTGGGAATGGATAAGAACTTTAATGGTGCTACGCGTGTCTTGGATCCTAATAAAGCACATTCTACTTGTCCGCGTTCTTCGAACCGCAGATAAGCTACAGCTGCCATTCCGTTCTCACTAGCATCGCAGAAAATGTGTAGTTGTACGTTGGCTCTTCGCGACGAAAGTTGTCGGTAACATCGAGGAATGGTCACCATCTGAATTTCCGGAAGTATGCTAAGCCATGTTGTCCATTTTGCAGCTGTTTGTTCATCCAAGGATTGGTCCCATCCGTTCCCATTCCGCCAAACTTCTTGCAGCAGGATCTTTAAGTACATAAGAAAGTTCCCCAGCAAACCGAGTGGATCGTAAATGCTCATCAAAGTGCGTAGGATCTCACGTTTGGTCGCCGGTTTTCTTCCGGATAATAGATCTTCATCGTGTCCTGGAGACAACCGAAATGTAAACGTATCTGAGTCGGTATTCCACCACATACCAAGTACCTTCTCCGTCGACAGATCATAGCTAATAGTGTCAGAATCTCTTTGCAAATGTTGAACGACGAGGCGAGAGTTTGAAATCCAGTTTCTGATCTCAAAGCCCCCGCATGCGTGGATGTACCGTACTGTCCTTGCCAACGACGCTGCCTCCTCCTCGGTTTCTACACTTGCAAGCATGTCGTCGACGTAATGTTCGCTTTTGATGCATTCCACTGCTCGCGGGTGCTCCGTAGCGAAACGATCGGCATTTATGTTCTTTACGTACTGCGCACTACTAGGAGAGCACGCAGCGCCGAATGTCATCACAGTTACCGCGTAAACGGCAGGGATGCCGTTGGGATTATCGCCATCCCATAGGATCATTTGACTTCGCTGGTCAGCTTCCTTGATGGACACCTGGTGGAACATCTCACGAATGTCTCCAACGATGCCTATGCGGTTTTCTCGGAACTTGTGCAATACGGAGACAAGGTCGGCTAGCATGTCTGGCCCCGGAAGTAGACAAGAGTTTAGGCTCACGCCACCCACTTTTGCAGCTGCATCGAAGACCATACGAATTTTTCCAGGTTTGTTAGGATTGGTTACCGGAAATACTGGTAGATACCAATCGTTCTTTTGTTTCTCGATCGTCGGGTTGTCGGCCAGTCGTCTAATATATCCTTTAGATACGTATTCATTCATCTTCTCGTTGACCGCTCGAGCTAAAATGGGATCTTTTAACAGTTTTGCTTTTAAGCATACGTACCCATCCTTTGACTGTAGGGTGTTAATGGTTTTGTTTATGCCGAGGGATTCTAGGGAGAAATATTCTTTAACCGAAGCGGTGAGTAAA
>KI915053.1:466390-493256 GCA_000473445.2 Anopheles farauti
GCGATTCTCCCTTCGCTCTGGTTTTTATAAGCACGCTTGCTCATTTTCGGCTTCTCTTCGTGCATCTTCGTTCGTCTTCGTTAGTTCGTTGGGAACCTTACAACAGTTCCCAACAGTCATGTAAAATAAATAAACACCTGTCAACAATAACAATGATATTACGGCAAGCACTGTATTGTCTTCGCGTCCGACTCCGAGTGAGAGCGGAGAAAGCAAGAAAAAGAGAGGAGAATAAAGCGTCCGTGATCCAGGATCGCTCTATGCTTGCATTTGAAAATAGACGAACTGGTGATCGGAAGACCTTTGACGCCATTGCTGCTCAAAATTACCGAAAACTGTCTTTATCTTTAAACTCGATCTTCCGAAACGCACCGCTCTGTTCGCTTAAAATCGAACATTCTAAAATTTCATCCGTCGGTACAAATAGTGTCGTGTAAGGTTTTTTCCCTTAAAAAGCGAAAGTCGGAGAAAGTTATCCGCCATCGTGAAAGTGATAAGTCGAGAGAACCGCGTACTTGCTGCTGAAACACGTGACAAAAAATCACGCCGAAGCGATTGCCAACGAACGGAAGAAGTCAAAGCCGGAAGGATAGATGCGGAGAATGTCACGGATTACCGCATGACGATATGGCACAGTTTGATGGATGTAAGCTTTGGTTTTCTCTTCGAATGTGTTGGTTTGAACATAGACACAGTAGCAGAAAATTGGCAGTGTCGCGCCTGCCACCCTCCATCGCCAAGTAAATCTTTGGCTGATAACGAAGCTGATGCAGTCACTCATGAAATGAACGCTCTGAGGCTGTGTGAGTTGGATAATCAGCGTAAGCAAATGAGGCAAGAAAAGCTTGCTATGGAGGCGGAAATAACCCGGATGACCCGTGAGCTGTATAAGAATCGCCAATGCCAAAACTGTAACGGGTCACCAAGCAGAAATATGGTGCAATGTGACACTTATATGGTCGCATTTTGCTTGTGCCGAGATCGGCAGTGATGAGAGAAAAGAAAAATGGCGATGTCACACGTGTCAGATTGATGCCGGCGCATGGCAACCAAAAACGCCAAACACTTCAGAAGTGGATCTGACCGTTATTTCGCGAGAAATCGCTGCTCTTAGGCGCGAACTTTCCACGCAACGGCTACAGTTAGCACAAGAAAGGAACCATACCTTTGAACTGCGCAACCCAAGGGCTAATTCTACTACGCAGCCAATTTTCAACGCAATCTAATTTCTGTGAGTTGACCCGTAGTCAGCAAGCAGCAAGGAGCGTGATAACGGGAAAGCTCCCTACTTTGTCCGGAAACCCAGAAGAATGGAGTAATTTTAAATGCCGTTTTGAGACAACTACTAAAATGTGTGGATATACCGATGATGAGAATGTGCTTAGATTACAAGAATCGCTTTCTGGACGAGCCCTGAAAATGGTCCAGTGTCGGCTACAGGAAGCGGCTAACCTTCAAGACGTGATGTGTGATCTGGAAAAAGTGTTCGGACGGTCGGAAGTTCTCATCGAAGGCATATTACAACAAATCCGTGTTGCGCCTCCTCCAAGGATAGAAAAAATGCAATCGCTCATTGATTATGGTGTGAACGTTGAGGAATTATGTGCCACGATACGAACCCATCGAATGGAAGAACAAAATCCCAACGCATCATTAATGAAGGAACTCATAGACCACTTTCCTCCGTACTTCCGCACCTTCCTCCTCCGATGTGGGGCATCCACAAAGAAACTGAGGCCAAGCATGCCTCATTACAAGATTATGGAAAATGGATGCGAACCATCACCAATGCAGCAATATCCGTTACACCCCAACCATCGATGCATGGGAAGAAATATGAACACAAGAACGTAAACGCGCATATTGAATATCACACAAGTACAACACGCGACGATTATACATGCCCAATATGCCAAAAAGAAGAATGTTTAGGTGGACCAAATAGGTGGACCAAATTGTAACAAACTCCTTACGTCATCGACTAACGAAAAATGGGGTTACGTTCGACGATTTCGCCTATGTAGAAGATGTTTGTGGAGGCATTATGGGAAGTGCAACATATCGATACCATGCACACATAGCGGATGTTCTGACTACCACCACGAGCTACTGCATGAAGAAAATCCAGTGGGCGCCAAGAAATCTGCCGTCACTCTTACACACATCAATCTATCTGATCGTTCACTGCTCAAGTACATCACGGTAACTCTACACGGACATGGTAAGGAAGTAAATACGTTTGCACTCCTTGATGATGGTTCATCGGTTCATCAATCGGTTCAACCTTAAAGGTACTCCGAGTCCAATTTGTCTAAGTTGGACGAGTAACCAGAAAAGGGAAGAAAACCTCTCTCAGCTTGTCGCGGTTAACATTTCTGGTGTTAATAACGGAGATAAAACGTACACCATGCCAAGAGTCCCTTCAGTTGCAGAGCTAGCGCTTCCTAAACAATCTTTACCATTTCCACAATCCGCCGCTCAGTACAAACATCTAAAGAAAATAATGCTGTGATTCCAATAATCTAAAGAAAAATGCTTGTGATTCCATCGAGTTAGCCGGGAAGAGACCGATTATTCTTCCAAAATCTAATGTTGTAACAAACCTGATCGTTCAGCCACGAGCCTCTGACGAGATTGGACGTGTTTCGTTTGAAAGCGTTAAATCCCGCCACGAGCGTACGGCAGATAAAGGTCAAAGATCCTTAGTGCAAAATTTACCTGTGAAATTGCCTACTGTGGCTGTGCCGTGCCCACCGGTGTATCCGTTTTGTGTCGTTCTTCGTTCAAAGAACGACCACGTGTGTGTCAGTGTAATCGAGTGTGAGCGATACTATCGGTTATCAAAGCGCTGTATCGCACCGCTTGATAGTGCGACTACGGTGTCGTGATCGTCTGTCCTTCTCCTTCGTGTTTACGGTCAGTATCCCTTCCATACGCTCTGCTCTGTCTTCGGTGGTATAATGGTAGTGGAGGTGGAATCTTTGGATTCTGAAATGGAGCTTCGTAGCTCCAAAAGAAAACCTGGTGCAGGAGCGTTGAAAGGCGTTCCTGCTAAGAAACAGGCTACCGAGGAAGTGCCTTCAACCTGTAAGCTGAGAACGGAGATTTCTGCGCAGGTTGAGCCTTCGATTAGGTACCGAACGCGCGCTTATCCGCCGTCTTGGGAGGGGAAGCCAACTGTCTTCTTCATGCCACGATCGAAGCCACTCGATCTGAGAGCGATAACGAGGTCGCTATTCAAAAAGTACCCGGGAGTGGTCGAGGTGTTTCGGATCCGTCCGAACAAGATAAAGGTCACCGCAAAGGACCGGGTGCAAACCAACGTCATTGCGGCGGACCCGCTTTATACTGAGCACTACCGCGTTTATATTCCCACTAGTTCAATTGAGGTAACCGGCGTTATCGAGGACCTATTTGAAATTTGAGCAAGGAGCTTTCCAGCATCCCGATACCCCAAAAGTAAAGGTCTTCGAAGTGAAAAAACTATATAGAGCCACTATTGAGGAGGGAGGCAAAAAAAACGTTTTGCCCTTCGTCGTCCCTCCAGATATCGTTTGAGGGAACGGTACTCTCGCAAGCCCTCATCTGCGAGGGTTTAAGAGTTATGGTACAACGACCATACGTCTCAAGGGTCCCGGCGTGCACTAAGTGCAATCGGAACGGTCATTCAGACCCTTACTGCACCAATAAGTTTTCTTGTGGTAAATGCAAGGGGCTACATGCAACCATGGACTGCAAAGCTCCTACCCAAAAATGTTCGCATTACCGGGAGGAGTGGTATGAGGTAGCGATACGTCCCGTCTACTGTAGATTCCAGAAGGAGCAAACTAAAACGGTAATACAACGCGCGCGTGGTTCGTACAGCGATGCGTTGAAAGCAGGCATCACGAACACCTTTGCAGTGCTGTCAAATGACGCGGAAGGCGATGAGTCCGCCCCGGTTGCACCAGTGCATGCGAGTCAGGCACCGAGAAATAGCCCGAGAATACCTTACAAAAAGGTACAAAGGAAGGTCCTGAAGAAAACAAAAACGCCCAAGGCATCACAGCGTCGTGTGGTACGTGCCTCCCTTCCCATTGTAAATCCAACCAGCGACGCTGCTCCCTCTGCCCCAGTTTCCCAAACTTCCCGGCGAAAGAAAAAACGATCTCCTAGACCCGCGGAAAGCCTAGCTTTCTCTAATCCCTCCATTCCTTCACGGAGATCCTGGAATCTTTACATGCAGCGATAAAGCTCCCACATCCGCTGCATATGATCGTTTCGATGGCCCTCCCGTTCCTGAGGGGGATGATCCAACAGTGGCTGGCTCAGTGGCCATGCTTAAGTATGATTGTTCGTTTAAATGATTGAAATGGCTGTCATACTACAATGGAACTGTAGTAGTTTGCTTGACAAACTAAATTTATTCAAGGTACTAGTGAGTAACTACAATTGCGACGTGTTTCTCTCTGCGAAACTTGGCTATCAAATTACATAACTCTAACCTTCCCGGGGTATAACATCGTCCGTCAAGATCGAATATCAAGGGGTGGGGGGGTTCTCACACCTTTTGCAGAATACCAACCCAAAACGTAGTTTTGATTGAAAATGTCGCAATAAAGGCAAAATTAGGCGACCTTGACGTGACCATTGCTTCTATTTATATCCCCCCGTTAGCCAAGGATGAAAAAAAAAATTTAAAAGTCAAACAGGATCCTGAATATTTAACACCGGTGTTGCCTGCACCGCTTTTAATCCTGGGAGACTTCAACTCCCATGGTATTGATTGGGGCGGAGATAAGGATGATATCCAAGCCCCCATGATTCAAGATTTCTGCGGCAGATTTAACTTTTCGATACTCAACTCAGGTGAGGCAACTAGGATGCCCACACCACAAAGTAGGGCTAGTGCACTGACGGAGACCAGGCAAAATGCGCTTGGAAGTGACCCGTTCATGGGCACACCCTTCACCATGGTGGAACTTTCAATGGATCTCCTTTCGAGCAACAATTCCTCATTAGGTCTGGATCAAATTAGATGCAAGCTGCTTAAAAATTTGCCATGGGAAAGACATGGGAAAGAAGCGATTATTGAGGTTTTTAACAATTTGTTAGAACTCAATATCGTCCCCCTGGAATGGAGAGAGGTGAAAGTTGTTACCACCTCTTGAAACCCGGTAAACCGGCATCAAATCATGCGTGATATCGACCGATAGCGATGCTGTCATGTCTGAGAAAACTCCTCGAAAGAATGATACTATTTCGACTAGAAGAATGACTCGAAACTAACGTCCTTCTTTCGCGCACCCAGTTTGGGTTCCGTAAAGGAAATGGTACCAACGACTTAGCGCTTCTGGTAACAGAAATTGAACTTGCCCGTGCTCGCAAGCAAGTTATGGGATCTATATTTTTGGACATACAGGGGGCTTTTGACTCAGTTTCTCCTTACAAACTATGTCAAAAGTTACAAATAGCAGGGTTGGCTCCGAAATTGAACAATTTCTTATTTCATCTTTTGTCGGAAAAGGCTATGAACTTTGATAATGGTCACGTACAATTGAAACAAGCCATGCCTAGCGCCCAACTGCAGTCTTAGACAACTGGCAGACGACGGTGTCATTTCAGTCGCTAGCAGAGACACCGTCGAAATTAAGCAGTCGTTTCAAAGCAAGCTAGATAAACTTTTTTTGGAATTTGGAAGCATATGCTTTCATTGGGCACCCAAAACGCTGATGATCAAACTCGAAAGAGTACAGTACCGTTGTATTAGACTCGTGCTAGGGAGCATGAAATCTACACATAACATGTCCCTAGAAGTGATGTACGGAGTGATGTCGATAAAATTACGTTTTGAACAACTGTCGCTCCGCTTCTTGGTCCGCTCTTCAGTATCAAATCCCTTGGTCATAGAAAATTATAAAGCACTAATAGAGACAGGTTCAAAGAGCAAAATTGTTAAGATTTATAATGATTTTGTTTCCCTTCAGTTGCATCCTAGCACTCCACAGGCAATACATCGTGCTGCCTTACCTGAATCCTACAGTTCTTTCTTATCTACCGATACCTCCATGAGAGAAGAAACTAAGATCATCCCGAAAAATCTTCGCTGGAGGAATATTCCCAGTATTTTTATGGAAAAGTATGGCCACCTAAATACAAGAAACCAGTACTACACTGATGAGTCATCCTCTAATGAGGGCACGGGATTCGGTGTTTTTAACGAGAGAACCGAAGTTTTCTATAAATTGAGACAGCCGTGCAGAGTTTACACAGCCGAGCTGACCGCAATTTTTGCGCGCTACTCATCATTAGTGCTTGTCCTCCTGACCAGTTCTTCATTATCACAGATAGTTTAAGCGCTATAGAAGCACTGAAGTCAGTGAAGGCTATTAAGAGCCAAGACTATTTTATAATAAAAAAAGTACAGATTCTTGGCTTAATGCTCGACAAAGCGTTTCGCATATCGCTAATATGGGTACCTTCGCACTGTGGAATTCCCGGCAATGAGAAGGCTGACCTACTGGCCAAAAAAGGTGCACTACAAGGCACATTTTATGACCGACCTATCTCATCCCTAGAATACCTTCGTTCTCCACAGCAACTTTGTCTGTCTCGTTGGCAGAGCATGTGGGAAGCGGATGTATTCGGGCGGTTTCTGTTCTCGATCACTCCGCAAGTTTCCCTGCGGCCTTGGTTCGGTGGGCTCCGTGCGGATCGTGCGTTTATACGAATGATGTCTCGGCTTATGTCGAATCATTTCGCTTTGGATGCACATCTGCAGCGTATAAATCTGGCTCCGACGAAAATATGTGACTGTGGCATTGGATTTCACGATGTGGACCATCTTCTATGGCCCTGCACGGAATTCGAAGCAGCAAGACCTCTCTTGTTGGACAAAACCGTGAAGATCGGCAGACAACCGGGTACTCCTATTAGAGATATCCTCGCTTGCAGAGACCTAAAGTGCATGAGGATTATCTACCGCTTCGCCAAAGACAACGGGCTTATCCTGTAATCCCTACCCCTTCCCATTTATGTCATCCTATTAGATGTTATGCGCATTTCGACAATTTTGCAGGGGGACTAGCATTTTGGTGCTGACTAAATCGCCGTACCAAATGGAGGCAGACTATGTGTTAGTCAAAGAATGTTTTGTTCTGTTTTTTTGGCTTCTGTTTTTTCCCCTGTTTTCTATTTCTCTAGTGTTCAATAGCATCGGACCGATTGAAGAATCGGATGAAGTACCCCATAAATACACAACGCCCTAAAATGCAATAGACTGGTCCAACTACGCAACACAATAACCCATCATCACATCACATAACTTACATCACACAGCAGTCAACAGGAGCATCAAACCACATAATCACATCATCACGCCAACATCATCACATCACACCACACATCATTAATTCAACCGAGCAGGCCAGCGATAAGACCAAAGTACAGGGAGGAAATGACCTGAGATCAAAAATGTCAATCAGTGCAAATAGGCACTGACAATACGGCTACATGCTGCCGTGAATACCGTTTAAATAATAACGGACCTGATCGTTGACGACTATCATCAAAAATTTCGCCATGGAAATCATGGAACAGTTCTAAACGAAATACGAGCCAAATTAAACATTCCCGCTCTACGTAACGTCTGCCGTCGAGTAAGAAAAAATTGTCTCATCTGTCGAATAAAAGAAACAATGCCTCAATCGCCGACGATGGGTCAACTTCCTCCTGCTAGACTAGCTGCATACATTCCGGACCGTTCACATTCACTGGCATCGATTATTTTGGTCCAATGTTAGTCACAATGGGTCGTGGAAAGTCAGCAAAAAGATGGCGTGTATTGTTTACTTGTATGACCGTTAGGGGGGCAATACACATCGAAGTAGCACATTCTCTTACGACCGACGCATGCATCATAGCCTTGAGAAACTTTATAGCCCGGCGAGGAACACCTAACGAAATCTTCAGCGGTAATGGAACAAATCTCGTAGGAGCTAGTATTATTTATCAGAAGCTGTAAAGAGGATCGACATGAAGAAGCTAATGGACGAGATCGACATTCCAGGTACGAAATGGGCATTCAATCCACTCTCGACGCCACACTTTGGTGTCAACAATAATAGTGATATTACGCCAAGCACTGTATTGTCTTCGCGTCCGACTCCGAGTGAGAGCGGAGAAAGCATCCGTGATCCAGGATCGCTCTATGCTTGCATTTGAAGATAGACGAACTGGTGATCGGACATTGAGCATTGCTGCTCAAAATTACCGAAAACTGTCTTTATCTTTAAACTCGATCTTCCGAAACGCTCCGCGCTCTTCGCTTAAAATCGAATAACACCGAAAAGAACTAAACGAAACGAACAAAACTGTGATGGTGCCAAATATGATCGTTGGCGAAAACCGAACCGCCAACCCCTGCCGTAAGCGAATAAACTTCGTGGCGCGAAATTTGAAATGACGCGTAGCGCGTCTCAATCTATTACCGATGACGCGGATTGTGCCGAAACCGATGCTCTTGAAGAAGAGCGAAGAAAAAGAAACACACGCACGTATCCGTGATTGTTATCCGGTTATATTATATACACCTCTACTCTACAGATTAAACGTGACAGCCGTAAGCAAAGTGACAGCTGTGCTTGAGAAGAAGAAGAAGTGCTAACGCATACGAGTTGTACAGTAACCTTTAAAGAAAGTGGACGCGTGTAAAGTTAATCCGAAAGATACAACAGGTTCGAAGTGTGTAAAACTTTCACTAAAACTGTGTGTATTCTTTCGCAAATAAGTTTTAGAAACTTTTCCCGCCGATACTACGTTCGTTTCGTTTGCTTGTACAATTGCGACTGTTGATTCTAGCATCCATTCGAGTACTGT
The DNA here is from genome assembly GCA_000473445.2 of Anopheles farauti. Classification (NCBI taxonomy): domain Eukaryota; kingdom Metazoa; phylum Arthropoda; class Insecta; order Diptera; family Culicidae; genus Anopheles; species Anopheles farauti. The sequence continues at coordinate 475,247 of KI915053.1, forward strand.
TGTTAGAAACGACTGTCAAAATATAACAGTTCGTGATCCCGATAGCGGGATCGTAGGATCGAACAACGTTCTGACCCGAATTCATAAAAGTGCCCGAGCAATCGAGCGCGGCTTTTTTTACGTATTGGCATACCGGCTTGAATAAAAGACAATATTTAGGCTCTGGCCGCCGCTAGTGCCTAATCTATTAAAGTGATTTTAACATTCCAAAAAATTGTTAGAGTCAAGTCAAGTATACAGTAAAGCACTAAACGCAGAATAGTTAACGCGCGCTTATTTTCGTATCGTGTTCGAAACCGAATCGTTACAAAAGTAACCGTGAGTGAAAAGTGTTGCGTGAACCGCAGTGGAAAATGGAGGCTTCATACCAGAAGCAGGAGAAACGCGAGGTGGAGCGGGGAGTGCATGGTGTGGAATAGTATTTGCAATCGTTGTTAGGTTGCTTAAGATTAGTGTGTAAGTTTTCTACTGTTGTATTAGTAATTTAGTTTGATCCAGAATAAAGCATTCGTGAACTGGACCTCGATGCGAACACTACAATGGTCATACTGTTATACTGCAAGGCGATTGATGCTATGCTATTGATTGATGCTTCTTGATTGATCCAGCTTCACCAAGAAGCGTTATGGACCGTGACGCATCGTCGACGATTCGACAGAGAAGCGGACTAGCAGGAGCATCCAGATGTTACCCCCAAAAGCCGGACGGCGCAAACGGCACCAAGAACGGGGAAGTGATAAACGATAGGGCAACGAGCGCGATCGGTCTCGACCGGGCACGATCGCGGAACGAATTGCGACGCCGAAAACTCCTGCTACAGCTCAAGCTTTTGGAGTTCGAAGAAGCGGCAGAAGAAGCAACAACTTTTTCCAAGATGAAAGAAGCAAAAGCGTGATATCAAGGGACGGATCGCTTGGGCACTTCAGCGAAACATAAAAAATATTATCCTGGCGAGTGCGCTATGCGCACAGGGAACCCGCAACCAGGTTACAATCGACGCTGGACGCGGGATCCCGATTTTCGTGAGTGGGTTCAATCACTCGAAGACTCCGTACAAAAATCGGAGCAAAAGAAAAATAGTGCGCTGGGAGTGTTCGACGAGCGTACCGTAGGTCATGACCTGCCAACCGAAGGTCATGACCTGCCTGCTGACGGTCCTGACCTATGTCAATGGTCACGCGCGAGCTGTGCGACATCATCGCAAGAAGCGATACACCTTCGTCGGGACACACTAACACTAGAAAACGCACGCTCGGATAACGCGATATACACGGATAACACACACTCGAGCAATGCACTACACTGGGGCAACGTAACACGATCACGTCAGGCGACTCACTCGGGCAGTGCGACACAACAGGGTAACGCAACTCGGACTCACAACCCAGCAGACAATTTCGGCTACACAGCACATCCACTCAGCAACACTAATGCACAACAGTTCTACGGCACCATGCTTAGTCACAACCAAGCTGCTGATCGTCAGGGAGTACCGCGAGATTAACCTCCCTTCTCCGGAGCCGCCGAAGAACGGCTGTTTTTCATAGCCACACTTACTGGTACCACCAACAACTGTGGCTATTCAGACGACAAAAATCTGAAAAGGTTACAGGATGCTGGTTCTGGCGTAGCCCGCGAAGCGGTTCACCATCTATTATCGTTCCCGGCCGGGATGACGGAAGCGATGGCCACACTTCAGGCGCGATTTCGTCGGCCGGATCTGATCGTGGAACCCGTGGTAGATGATGTCAGGGTGATAGTGACACCGAAAATCGAACGACTAGCCGAATGCGCGAGCGTGGACAAATCATTACCAAACTCGATAATGCTGCCTCGAAATCATCTCGGGCCGGATATAATTATACGGGAGTACCACGAAAGGCACAAACACGACAACCACGCTACGGTTGTAGACAAGGTGAGATGGTGCTTCTACATCCCGAAACTGCTCGTCGAATTTTGGCGCATAAAACTGTGCTGGCGATGTAACGTGGACAAAGGGTATCCAAAACCTCCTCCGATAGGTAACGTACCATTTCAACGTGTTGCCGTCGAACAAAGCGCTTTCTCTTTCACAGGTCTGGATTACTTTGGACCGTCTCTGGTAACCGTTGGACGTCGTGTGGAGAAACGGTGGGGCGTCATGTTCACCTGCCTCACGACAAGGGTGATTCATCTAGAGGTAGCGCACTCGCTCAACACCTCATCATGCATCCTAGCGATTCGGTGTGTCTAATCTATTGAAGTGATTTTAACAACTATATTAAAATACTAGCAGTTATCTAATCTAGCAGCATTGGCGTACATAATTCGTTATGTTATCAAAATATAAATCAAACTTATCTAGATCACTAATCAACAACTAATTTAAATTTACCGGAAATTCAAACAACATCAAAACAGTCAAACGCGCGTTATTGCGCAAAGCACAATGGAACGGTTTTCCCGAAGAAATGCCTGCGCTTAACAAGAAAGGAGAGATCCGAACCAAAATCAGCATAAGAACCATGTGGCTCTTCCTTGAAAACGGAATCCTACGATCCCGGAGCCGTTTGAGAAATGCAGTGGCTCTGTCTCAACAAAATCCAAACACCAATACTACTCAGAAAACCCTATCAAAACCCTCAGAAACCGCGCCTTGTCAAACTTCTCGTTAGAAAATATCATGAAAGGTATCTCCATCAAGCCGACGAGATAATGATCAGCTCTGAAAAGCAAGACTACTGGATCGTAAACCTTAGAAGTGTCTTAAAGTCCGTTAAGAGTTGCTGTTAGACCTGCATTCTAAGAACCGCCACTGCCAAAGTTTAGAACTCATCCATTGCAACCACCGTTCACTATACACGAATGGATTACTTTGGACCTCTCGAAGTAACGGTTAAGCGGTTCAAAGAAAAACGCTGGGGCGTCATTTTTACCTGTATGAACACTCGGGCAGTTCACATAGAGTTAATTTATTTATTTATTTTTTATTTATTTATTTACTTATTTTGCATCTACATACAATTCTATAACTCTAATCTAGCTTAATCTAATCTAATACAGCGAGTTGTGAGAGGATTGGAGAGGATTGTTGTGCGTTTAGCAAACGAGAACGAAACGAGGAGAGTGAAAGGTAATAGTCGAACAAATGTGCAGAACAATTAAACTCCCGAATGCACGTCAAGAGTGGATCATTACGACCAACCGCAGTACGTCGGGAGGAAACATATAATGGAGGACGAGTACGGAGGGTACGTGAAGGGATATAAAGAGGGAGGGATATAAAGAGGGAGGGATGAAAGTAAGGAAGGTGCATCGACTTTTCCAAAAAGGATCGAGGCCACAAAAGACGCTCATTTCGATCAACGATTTTAAGCGAAATGAGTCCAAACGTATAGCAGAGAAAGATCATTCCGAACTTAATAAAAAGCAAACCTGGTAAACGATCTTTGTACGTGTTCAATGCGATCCTTCAAAGCCTTCAAACATTCAGGGCGAGTAAAGTCACGGGCAATCCGCTTCAACAAACCCAGTGTTTTGCGGGATATCATACTGTCGATATAGACTCGGAACGTTAGCGCAGAATCAATCCAGATACTTAGGTCCTTGACGATTGATACACGGGTAATAGGCATGTTATCCAACGAATACAAATAAGGAATAGATGTGCGGGAACGGGAAAACGATATTACATTACACTTTTCAACACAGAGTGTAAGTAGGTTACGAGAACACCACATGGAAAATTTATCAAGATGCGATTGGAGCGATGCACAATCACAAGCGGATGAGACGGGATAAAATATTTTGGGGTCATCTGCGTAACACAGAAAGCAGGAGGTAAAACGGAGGACAAATCATTAATAAATAGAACAAACACCAAGGGGCTAAGGACACTCCCTTGTGGTACGTCGGCACTAAAGAAGAACAAATACGACAGCATATCTTTGAATTTGACTGAATACGTACGGAGAAACAAATAGGACTGTAACCATGAAATTATACACGTTCTAATCCCTAAATCAGCCAGTTTGGAGAGGAGTAAAGAGTGGGAAACACGATCGAAGGCCGACTTGAAATCGGTATAGATGAGGTATCAACTTGGGAGGCAGATTCTAGACTTAGAGAAATAAAGGAAGTGAAAGACATGAGGTTCGATGTTGTAGATCGGTTAGGAACGAATCCATACTGTTGCGGGATAATCAAAGTGCGGAAAAGATTAAGGAGGTATGATTGTATTACAATTTCAAAAACTTTGGACACAGCACATAAGAGAGAGATACCACGGTAATTTGTAATCACAGAAGAATTTCCCTTCTTTAGAATAGGGATAAGAAAAGCTAGTTGGCTCAAGACTATCATTTATTCCGACACGATGCACGTCACTAGAGAAAGTTGAAGGCACATGTTGCTGCCCATCCGAAGCAGAAAAAATACTCGAGAAATGCTCCGCGAAAAAAGAATAAGTAACGGATAGGTTATCCGCTGAGACTGATCCAAATGTCATATGGTTGGGGGCTGTAGATAGACGACAAGTATTGTTAATGTGGTTCCAAAAATAACTGGGACAGCGGTGAAGCAAGGATTGAAGTCTGCCCATGAACAATCTGTACCTAGCCCGACTGTGGATTCTATATGCTGATGCTGCAAACTTGAACATTTTTCGATTGAAAGTAAGAGAATGTCGAAGTTTGCGCAGAGCACGTTTTTTATTTCGACTAAAGGCACAGAGAGTTAAGTCAGACCAGGAAGGTGAACGGGGGAGGTGGAGGGTATAGAAAGTGGACAAAACAAAGGAAAGGCTGCCTTAACTAATGAAGTGAACGATCATACTATCAAGGAAATACCAATCGATTACAGAAAATATATGACAGAATTTATTCTTGTCGAATTTTCGAAAGTTTAACTTGCGTGATAAACCTAACCTATTGTTGGAAACAGGTGACGGTACTTTAATTATGAGCTCCAGTGCAGGATGATATGAATCCTCGCGTAGAAGTGGGAAAGGAAAATATGAAACACATGGAGTAGAGCATAAAGCTGTTGCATTTAAGAAAATTAAATCTTATTGCCTACTAATCGCGTTGACTATACCCGATATTTGATATAAATTACATTCATTCATACCATCCACCAGATAAGATGTGGAGGTAGCCACGTTAGTTGGAACAAAATATGTGTTATCTGAACGCTAGTTTATTGCTGGGTGGTTGAAATAGTCACATAGCAGGCAAATGTCCTTTTCTTTCATACGCGATTGCACGGTAGTGATCGAGTAAAATAAGCCTTCAAGGGTGTTGGTATTTGTGCTAAAACCAGGCGGTAAGTAAACAGCAGCGATAAATAAAGTGAGCCCTTTTAATTGAATACTAATCCGAACTAACTCCAAAGATATTTGAGAGAATTCTAAATGAATTTAAGCTGGAGGCGCAAGCGATTAATACACCACCACCACGCTTATGAGTACTACGCATATGAGTACTACGAGTACGAGTTAACGAAAAAGCAGAACACTGACAGTTTGCTTATATGCCTCAAGAACTTCCCGAGGTCACATCACACACTTGTACAGCGACAAACTTCCAATAATTTTTATACCTATGATTAAAGGATAGACCGATTCTAGGCAAATTTGAAAATTGATTTTTTCCGTTGACGACTTAAATACTTTTTAATTTTGCGTACAAGAAAAACAAATTAATGGTCTAATTAATTGCTGGGTATTGATATAGGGTTCCCAAAAGACGAACGATGACGAACGTTCACGAAGATGCGCGATAATTAGACGAAGAAGAGAAGCGTGCTTATATAAGCAGAGCGAAGGATGATTCGCTTTTTTTGGGCATTAGGAAGCTAATAAACAGGCTAATTTTTTGACACACTCGAAAGCAAGGCAAAAGACCCTGCTATTGAGTTAATTTCCGATTCCTAACATTCCAAAAAATTAGATCTCGGCTAAACTTCAGTAAAAGTGCGTGCGTTAGTCGAAAGTAATTGACGGTTGCAAAATTATCCGTTTAACTGCCGCGAATCAGTTCGGTCACGATTTTTTAAGTGTACGCGAGTGTGTGACAAGTGCAAGTTACAAGTGCCATGGAGAATCACCACCAGTCATCGCGTCGTTTGCAAGAGGAGGATGCCGCTGTAATAAGACCAGCAGAACGCGACGTCGCGCTCACCTGGCCTGGCAGAGCTTTTTCCACACCGGGAACATTGCGCTGACCTGGAAACCTGTCGGAAGAATTCACTCGGAGGTGCATCCCTGAGGCAGGTGACGCGATACCTCGGGAACGAGTAACAAGTAGGGCTGGCACATTGTACTACGATGAGGAAGAGAAATCGTCGGAAGAGTTCACTCGGAGGTGCATCCCTGAAACAGGTGACGCGATACTTCGTGAGCGAGCGCAGAGTAAGGCGGGAACATTGTACTACGATGAGGAAGAGCATCCGTCAGAAGAGTTCACTCGGAGGTGTATCCCTGAAACAGGTGACGCGATACCTAGTGAACGGATGCAAAGTAAGGCGGATGGACCGAATTACGAGAGCACGGCGGTAGAAATAGAGCGGACCCGCTTTTCGGACGTATTATGACGCGCATGGAGAGGAGTCGTAAGAGATGCGCTGCGAAAACTCGAACGAGAAGATGCCAAATACGGCATAACGGCCGACACGGACTTTAGATGCGACACGCAAAAAGCGTGTGAGCATCTCATTATCGGAATAGTACAGTAATCAGCCAGAATCAAGCGGCGGCTCGGCAAGGCGTTCCGCGAGATTTACCCGGGTTTGCGGGAGATGTGGAATCGTGGCTGCTATTCATCGCATCATATAACCGTACAACCGCTACATGTGGCTAAAATGATGATGAAACCCTGATTCGGCTGCAGCATACCCTATCAGGAATCGCCTTGGAGACAGTGGGACACCTCTGATCTTTTCCGAAACGCCTACAGAAAGCGATGACGACACTCGAGGCATGCTTTGGTAGGCCAGACTTAATCGTGGAGTCACTGATCGCCAAAATTAGAAAAATTGCCGTCCCCAAAATGGAGAAACTGTCGACCATAATGGAATTCGGGTTCGCGGTGAAGCGGTTAATCGGTGCTGCCCAAGCGTCAGGGTTGCGCGGGTATTTATACGACGTGGCTTTGTTAAAAGTGTTGGTGAAAAACTTACCCCCAGTTTTGTGTATTGATTGGGCACGGCATAGGCGACCGCTACCCCAAGTCACATTGATGGAGTTTGGTCGTTAGATCGGTGATCTTGTGGATGATTTGTGTCGTGTTATCGATATGCCGAATGTGTTGGTGGAAGCAGATACAGTCCAGCGAAGTACGCAACAGCAGCAACGATTCAATCGTCCCCAGCTACATCGTTTCCAGCCACACCGGTTCCAGCCTCAGTCTGCTCATCGGTTGCCTGATCGATCGGTCAACAGACAGCGAAGCGACTCGAGACATGCACAACATGAAAACTGCAACGCGACGGCTATGCTTGAAGGACACGATCCAGGAAACGATTCCATCTGTGTGATGGAAAGTGCGCATCTCTGCGTAGTTGTTACAAGTTCCTTAACACGACGGTATCGGTAACGGGCATTTATCAACGAGCGCAGATTGTGTCGACGATGCCTCGGGTTTCACAGCGGCAGATGCAGCGTTTCGGTACATTGTGGTGTACATAATTGTGCAGATCAGCACCATACGCTTCTACATGTGGACAACGGACCCTCCCAGGACACAGTGAACAAACCCATGGACTGTAGCCCGGGCTCAAGTAACGTTCCGGATAACGATGTCGCAAGCGTCGTTCGCGGACCTTCTTTTCTCTGGGATCATGAGAGTACATGGCCAGTTCGCAGCATACCTGAGAAAAATACACCGGAAGCGCTTCGAAAAAATGTACACCTCCACCGAGTTGTCAAATCCCTTTCGAGCGCTTCTCGAAATGGAATGGACTGTTACGGAGCATAGCATTTGTTCTTCGGCTCATAGGAAATGGCCATTATCGTCTAGCGAAAAAATGTGCTACAACTGGACCTCTCGCACAAGAAAAATGCGTGAAAGCTGAGTTGCTTCTAGTCAAGAATGTACAGCAAGAGAAATCAACAGCCTCATGGGGAAAAAATGTAAAAAAACATCCCTGGAAGAAGAATATAGACAGAAGCACCTGCCTCTACAAACCATCAACTGTAATAGGCAGTCAAGGGGTGTAAAGAGTGGGGGAACGGCTATCAGAGTTTATAGCAATCGATGAACCGATACGCAATCCTATAATCCTACCTTCAAAACATTATGGAACATACCTCATCATGCAAAGTCATCACGAGAAGTTCAAGCATGACAACCTCCACACTGTCATAAATGAGCTAAGGTCGCGGTATTACATCTCTAAGCTTCTAGACCAATATCGACGTGTGAGGACAAAGTGCCAAAAATGTAAAGTGGACAGCGCGCTTCCCGAACCACTCTTAATGGGGAACTTACCAGCTCAACGTGTAGCGATTGCTCAGCACGCCTTCTCATTCAAAGGTGTTGACTACTTTGGACCGTTCCTAGAAGCTGTCGGACGAAGGGTAGAGAAACGATGGGGAGTCCTTTTCACCTGTATCACAACCAGAGCAGTTCATCTAGAGGTACCGGCATCTCTGAATACTACATCTTGCATATTGGCGATTAGACGATTCATCGCAAGACGTGGAACACCCCTCGAAACAATATGCGCCCGAGGTACCAATTTTGGGGCGTCGCGTGAATTGGATGAAGCTTTTCAGAACGTTGACAACAATGCGTTTATGACGGAATTCTGTGAACCGCAGATGTGATGGACTTTAAACCCACTCGGAGCACCACATTTTGGCGGTTGCTGGGAACGTTTGATTCAATCCGTAAAAAGGTGCTAAACCAGTTCATATTTTCTAGGCACCCTACGACGAAATATTGAGGTCAACCTTCACAGAGATATAGCGTATACTGAGCTCTAGACCGTTAACCTTGGACAATGAACTTATGGAGCAAGTGACGCTCAATTTGTTACTGCTCGAGAGCTCAGACGGAAGTAAACACCTTGCTGCTGGCTGCGATGGTCCCGGTGCATTGAAATCAACCTGGAAGTTGGCACAACACACGGAGGATGTGTTCTGGGAAAACTGGGTAGCGGACTATTTACCCACATTCACGCGGAGTACGAAGTGATTTAAGGCTGTGCGACCGATTCAGATAGGTGACGTGGTAGTCATTGCGGACCATCAACTACCCATGTTCGAAACGGTTCGAAAATTCACGATTATTGATTGGTGAATACTACAGGAAATTCATCACACACTCCTTCATACAACTAAACCTGCAATGGTTACAATGGCAACGAACCTGAATGGCGAGCATGTGTTTTTGGAATTTGCACTAATTCTCATTATGGATCACTATGGGAACTCTTATACGGCAAGGGCCTTATTGGATTCAGGATCCATGTCTAATTTTATTTCCGAAGAATTAGCTCAGAAGCTGATGACCAATCGCTCTAAGGTCAATATAGCTGTATCGCGCATCGGAAATGCAGTACAACAAGTAAAGGGTTCGGTTGTCGCAACGGTTATGGCCAAGACAAAATCCTTCACAGCAGAGATGATGTCTCTAATACTGGATACGCCATCTGCTAACATTCCTACTTCACCGACGGACGTCTCTGCTTGGAAAATGCCGGATGTGGCATTAGCGGACGACACCTTTAACATCCCTGGGAACATTGACGTCGTCATCGGTGGCGACAGCTTTTGGGAGCTTCATACTGACCGCAAACGCTCTTTCGGTAGGGGTAGAAACTCATTTCAGATGGGTTGTTACGGGAAACTCGCAACAGTCTTCAGCTGGTCAGCGTTTATGTCATCTTACAACAAGTGATACGCCACTGGATACTATCATGCAGCAATTTTGGGAAAGCGAAACGACAATCGAGGATCCGATGTCATCGTTGGAGAAGGATGCCTGCGAAAGACCCTACGTGTCTACAACACATCGCAATACATTGGGAAGGTATGTCGTTCGTCTACCGTTTAATTGTGCGTTAGATAGGCTGGAGAGAGTGCAGCGGAAATTTACGCGTCTTGCCACTAGGCGATTCCTAAATGACCCCAGTATCTCTTTACCATCCTATCCTGCTAGGTGTCGTCTGTTGGGCTTGGCCAGCCTGAGAGAGCGTCACACTCTAGCCCGTCAATTATTAATCGCCAATATCCTTCTTTCCAATATTGACTCCCCCCCTCTTCTGGCGGCTATCCCATTCTATGTCCCGTCCCGCCGTTTGCGACTCCGTCCTCCTCTTGCAATCCCTTTGCGTCGCACGCGGTTCTCCCTCAGTGATCCTTGGATGCGCGCGTTATCGGATTTTAATTCCGTAGGTAATTTATTTGACTTCAACATCTCCTTTACTTGTTTCCGTTCCTGTCTCTTATCTGTACTGTCCTAATGTATGTTCCGTTTGTAATATATCGTTATTGTAAAGCCCTTGAGGCTAACAGTATAAAAATATAAAATAAATAAATAAATAAAAAATTCCAACTCAAATATCATTTTAGGAGAATCTAGAGACACAGCAGATCGTAGACTTCGTGGTATGGAACGACGGTTAGAGCATAATCCTGAAATGAAGAAACAGTACGTGCAGGAGTATGCAGGAGTATGAACGTTTGGGTCATATGAAGAAACTTACTGGACCTGTCGACGATACAGTTCCACAATACCACCTTCCTCATCATACTGTCGTGAAGGAATCGAGTACCAAGGTCCGGGTAGTATTCGATGCTTCATGTAAAACAACTACTGGTTATTCGTTGAATGATGCACTATTAGTTGGTCCTGTCATACAAGAAGATCTGTTATCGATCATTCTTCGTTTCCGCTCTCATGCCATTGCAATTACGGCTGACGTCGAAAAGATGTATCGACAAATTCTACACGACCCTCGAGACAGCAACTTCTTGCGCATTCGGTATAGACAACCCGTCTGAACCCATATCAACGTATGAACTTCAAACAGTCACCAACGGAACAGCTTCTGCACCATTTTTGGCTACAAGAACACTACAACATATTGCTCACGATCACAGAGAATAATATCCACGAGCTGTCAATGCGGTGATGAATGATTTTTATGTGGATGATTTACTAACCGGTGCTGACAATATGGGGAATTCGTCATACTGCAACAACAAGTCACACAAATGCTTAATTCTGCTGGATTTATATTAAAAAAGTGGGCCTCCAACCGAACCGAGGCATTATCAAACATTCCTCTAGAAGATGTGGCAGTTCAATCAACTCATGAGTGGCAAGATCCTACACATGTAACCACTCTAGGTGCTGTTTGGGAACCCACCGCAGATACCCTTCATTTCCGAATTGATCCACCAGCTATAACACATGTTATGACAAAACAGTCCATACTATGACATATTGCTAAAATATTTGTAGTTGGGCCTAGTAAACCAAGTGGATCAATCATAACAAAACTATTCATGCAGAAGTTATGGAAACTAAAGAATAATGGAAAGTCTTGGGAATGGGAAAGTGCTCTACCATTAGATTTACATCGAGAATGGTTGTTTAGTTTTAGTTTAGTTTTAGTTGCAAAGTTTTACTCAACATTATATACGCTTCGAGAACTACGCATACCACGACACATTTCAGAAGACAAGGCAACAAACGTCGAAATCCACATTTTTGCAGATGCCTTCCAGTCAGCATATGGTGCCTGTTGCTACCTTCAATCGGAAGGAAGGGAGGGCGTAAATATTCAGCTTATATCAACCAAATCAAAGGTAGTCGCTCTATCAAACACAAATTCTATAGCCAGGTTAGAACATTGTGCAGCTCGTTTGGCGACCATACTGCTCGAAAAAATTCAAAGATCACTTCGTATTGCTGCTACTGCAACCCTTTGGACAGACTCGATGACTGTACTTTATTGGTTAAACTCCACACCTAATAGATAGAAACCATTTGTAGCAAATAGAGTTGCTAAAATCCAACAAGTGAGCGGAATACATCGATGGAAACATGTTCCTGGCTCTGACCACCCAGCCGATGATATCTCTAGAGGAATTGTGCCGGAAAAATTATTAGCACGCAAGCGATGGTGGCTGCTTGCCCAGGTTGAACAATGCCTAAACTCTCGTCCAATCACTCCTCTATCAGATGATTTTAGCAATTGGAACAATTAACTCCGCGACACTTTCTAATCGGCAACACTGTGCAAGCGATACCAGATGTTGATTATTCCCAAACACCTGACAACCGACTGAAGAAGTACCAACTCATACAGAAACAAATGCAACATATTTGGGCTAGATGGTATCCAGAATACTTTCAACAGCTACAGGCTCGAGCGAAGCATGTCACCGGACAACCAGTTGTCCTGAAAATAAATCAATTGGTAATTATCAAGGAAGACAATATCCATCCTACAGTGTGGCCAATGGGACGCATCGTAACACTACATCCGGGAAAGGATGGCGTAACCCGTGTCGTTACATTGCGTACAGTTTCAGGGAAGAACATCGTCCGCGCAGCTAACCGTTTGTCTATCTTACCAAACCAAGAATAACCAAAGGGCTAATCAAACAGAATAATTTGCTAACAATCCAATCGTACACACGCAAGAATTTGTTTACAAATCAGTTGTCAAGTAGCAGCGAAAGAGTATACACACACAATTAGCACTACACAGGCAATCAAGTGCAGAACCTTTACATAGGTGACGTTCATACTCCACGCACATTGTTAGTTATCATGCTAATTGAATTCGTTATTTAATTAAAAAGAACTTCCTTCTTTTTGGTGGCCGGTAAATGTGTAAATGAGGCTTAAGATAGAAAAGGTAACGGAATTTTATAGAACTTAATCTTGAGATATAAACTGAACTACGCGAATTGAAAACCCCTCGAATTGTATGAACATGACTATAGAATAAACAGTTACAAACTGAACAGCTCGAACGGCGGTTTAACATTTTTGGGATTCCCAATATCACAACCGGTAACTCGTGAAAGTATTTTCCACAGACAGTCAAGGGGTGTTAAGAGTGGGGGGCGGCTTTCGGAGTGTATAGCAAACGATGAACCGACACGCAACCCTACGTCGCGTGAATTGGATGAAGCTCTGCAGAACGTGGGCAATGATGCGTTGATGACGAAACTCTTCGGACCGCAGATGCGAAGGACCTTTAACCCACCCGGAGCACTACATTTAGGTGTTTACTGGGTACGTTCAATTCGATCCTTAAAAAAGATGCTTAAACAGTTCATCTTTTCTAGGCACCCTACAGACGAAATTTTGATGTCGACCCCAGATGGATGTAAACCCCCAACTGATGGCTGCGATGGGTCCAGTGCGGTAAAATCAACCTGGAAGTTAGCGCAACACACGGCTGCTAGCGGATAGTGGAGGGGACAATGTTGGGAACCGTTGTAAGGTTCCCAACTAACATTTACGAAGATGCACGAGGACAAGACGAAGATGAGCATGTGTACTTATAAAAAGCAGAGCGAAGGGAGAATCGCTCTTTTATTTGGTAACTGGGAAGCCCCAATAAACAGGCTAATTTTTTGGCTCGCGCTACAGTAAGGCAAAAGACCCTGTTGCTTATTTTTTTTCGTCGCCGTTTCCTGTCGCCGTTCGTCACCGTATGGAACGGCATCTGCCCCATTTTTGGCTACCAGAACTTTGCAACAAATTGCCCACGATTTGAAGGAGCAATACCCACAAGCAGTCAATGATATTACAAAGGACTTCTACGAGGAGGATTTGCTAACGGAAACTGTTGCTCGCTGTAGCTTTCCCAAGCCGGCGAAGGATCGGCTTGTGTAGTGGGGAAGATTTGGCGCGCAACCTTTCTTTTCTTTCCGCTCTCCAGTACCTTCCCGCCTGTTGCTCGTTTAAGTAATTTAAGGAGCCTATGCCGCAGAAGGGGGAGTTAAGATCGAGAAGATTTCTTTCGTTGGTTCGGATGGTATACGGAACGATGTTCTTTTGTATGTTGAGATATTCCGAATTCCTTCATTGAGCATTTGTCCCCTTCTTTTATACCCCTGGGAATGATTTACATTTTGTTAGTGTTAGTGATATCCTACCCAGGGATCAGAATACATAGTTGTTGATCGTAATATTAGTATTGAGGCCTAATTTCCATCAGGCGCGACATCGCGTAAGCGACAGAAACTGACGACATTCATCAAGCCATTACAATGCGACAACTAATATCCAAAATGTTGAATTCTGCTCGATTCGTATTGAAAATCTAATCGAACCGAGACGCTAGCAGATGTTCCAAGACGTGGCAGTGCAAATAACGCATGATTGGCAAGCATCGAACCATATTACAACACTAGCTGTCGTATGGGAACCTTCTTTTGATAGGTTTCGCTTTCGAATCGATCTACCCGCTTCAACATTGACAAACGGTCTATACTGTTTTGTGTTGCAAAGATCTTCGATCCACTTGGTTTGTTGGGTCCAGTAATAATAATCGCAAAACTATTTATGCAAAGGCTATGGGCATTGAAGATTAAAGGAAAGTCGTGTAACTGGGACAGCGCACTACCTACGGATCTGCAGAACGAATGGTTGAAATTCTATTTAACTTTGGATACATTGCAAACTTTGCAAACTTCCCCGTCCCGTTGTTATATCCGGGCAGAAGACGCAAAGGGGATCACTGTACAGCTAGTATTAGCCAAATCAGAGGTGGTGGCGTTATCAAATACTAATTCCCTAACTAAGCTAGAACTATGTGCAGCACGGTTAGCTACAATTTTGCACAAAATTCAGAATTCACTTCACATTTCTGCAACCACTCTCTGTTGGACAGAATCGATGACGGCTCTTCACTGGTTGAACGCTGCTTTAAATCGATGGAAACCATTCGTAGCGAATAGAGTCGCACATATACAGCAAGTGACCGGAATCCAGAGCTGGAAACATATTCCAGGCATCGATGATCCAGCGGATGATATTTCTCGTGGAGTGATGCCAGAAAAACTATTGAGATGTTATCGATGGTGGCAAGGGCTTCAATGGTTATCACACAATAAGGAAGCATGACCACAAAATCCACCATTACTAAGCGAGGGTGAGAATGCTGCGGAAGAAAGATTGGTATCAACACGCATTGCAACAACATCAACAGTTAGCGAATTTCGCATTTCATGCAAAGGCAGTAACACCTATTACCGTAAACGAACTTCAATAAACCGAATTAAAATTTTGCTACCTTTCACAATTAGATTCATTTCCGGAAGAACGGCATCAACTTCAAAGGGCAAGGAGATTCTTAAGAATTCCGGACTGAAATGGTCAGACAACGCGACAACTCTCAAGGGAGCATCACACGAGCTTAACCGCATATACAAAATGCTCAAGTGCAGTGACGACGATAGAACTGCAGTCTTTTATTGGTGTGAGAATATTGAGATGGTGTGGAAATTTATTCCTCTACGAGCATCACACTTTGGCGGTTTATGGGAAGCAGCGGTGAAGGCGGCAAAAAGGCATATCATTAGAACAATCGGTACATCCACAATATCTCATGAAAATATGCTTACCTTGCTTGCTGAAGTAGAGCAGTGCCTGAATTCTCGTCCAATCACCCCTCTATCTGATGACCCTTAGATTTGGAACTACTAACTCCGGGTCCAAATGTTAGTTAAACACAAACACCAGATAACCGGTTGAAGGAGTACCAGCTCGTGCAAAAGCACTTGCAAAGTATTTGGGCTCGATGATATCCAGATTTTCTTCAACAGCTGCAAGCTCGAGCTAAGCATTCGAGTGGCCAGCCAGTTTCACTACAAACAATTAGCTGGTTATTATCAAGGAAGATAACGTGCATCATACCTTGTGACCAATGGAACGCGTTGTGGCTATGCATCCTGGAAATCGTTCGGGTCATTACGCTGCGCACAGCATCCGGGATACAAATCGTACGAGCAGTCAATCGTTTAGCTGTTCAGTTATTACCAAATCTCATATTACGTGGCGATTAGAAAAATGTTGACTGTCGTATTATCGTACACTAGTAAACTACACTACATCTGTTTACGTTAGTTATCATCTGACACAATCACAACTTCACATACACATATTCGGCTGGAGATGGAGGTTTATTTAGTCACTTTTGAATTACAACATAGATAATAGTTCGGTATTCAACAATCGTTAGTTTTTAGAATTCATATCAAAGTTAAAAGAAATTTGGTGGCCGGTAATGTTAGATTTAACGATAATTACAGAATTACATCGATAACTACTAGGAATTGAGTCATAGGTATAAACATCCTTACGCCAACTGCTAGAATTAGATGTTATTGTTTATTAATTTGTTTAAGATTATTTGTTAATTATTTATTAATTACCATAATCAATCATAAAAATGCTACTCCTATTTACACTTTCTTCCAATTACCTATTATTTTCATAGAATGAAATGTCAAAAATTCGAAATGACGTTGTTCGCGTACAGCGACCTTTTACACTGGTTTTTTGTTGCAAAATGATTTTGAAATAGTTGCAGGAGTTGTTTAATGATGTTGTTCGCGGTTCGTGGTTCAGATGAAACTGATTTATTTTACTTAACTTAACCTAATCTAATTAGCCTATCTAATCACATAGAATTCTAATCCCTACTTGTCGCATCTACTCTAATCGTCGCTATCGAGTATATTTACTCTAACATATTCTCTCAACAGATATTGATATTTTCGTAAACAAACATAAAGTTGCGTTGTGTTAATTTTCGATAAAAAAACCTGTGGTCGAAAAACTTTTGCAAACCAAACATGTTATTCATAACTAACGTGTGTGCCAGTAATGCCAAGGCTAAAAAAAGAGCTCATTCAACACCGTAGAAAATTACGGAATTTAACAGATCCTCTAGCTCAACGAGATGAAGCGTAAATATCAAAATATACATCATGTAGCATCAGTTTTTATTCGTAAATGTTAATGTTTTCAGATTTAGAGAGAACTTCAGGATTTCAAAACCATTTTGTTGAAAATCAAGGATAGGTTGCACTCCAAATTGAAAACAAAAAGAAGCTTTGGCATTTGTGCACAACAGAAGCTGGCAGAATGCCTTATATTTTTTCAACTGGTAGTTATCTACGTGGGATTGGAAAAAAATTCCATGTGGCTGTCACACAAAGAACTTGTTCAAGTATATTAAATCAAACATTGGTTCCTCTACACGCACAAACAAGTGATTGGGTTATCCTTTCAATGACCGAAGCAGAGAGATTGGCAGCAAAAGAGTTTTTCCATTCCAAAAATGGGTTTCACGATGTCATAATGAGCGTTGATGGAACACATATCAAAATTAAAAAGCCACTATATCGACTATTGATGTACCTCAACCGCAAAAACGTGTACAACATTAACGTAATGATTGTAAGTATTACTTTCAAATTAGTTACGTAAATAATTGCAATCGATGTAAAGAACTCAATATCGTTGCATTAGAATTGCGCTGGGAAGTATGAAATCAACGCATGCTATGTCCCTTGAGGTGATGTCAGGAGTGATACCGCTAAAACTTCGTTTTGAGCAATTATCGCTTCGCCTTCTTATCCGTTCCACAGTATTTAACCCGTTAGTGATTGAAAATCTCAAAGCACTGCAAGAGGTAGGATCTAAATGCAAAATCATGAAAACTTTCAATGATTTTGTATCTTTACAGGCAAACCCTAGCGCCCCCGAGGCAATCAACAGCGCCAGTTTACCGGAGTCCTACAATTCCCTTTTGACCATAGACTCCTTCTTGAGAGAGGAAATTAAGACCATCTCAGATGATCTTCGCAGGACGATAATTCCCAGCGTTTTTGTGAACAAGTATGGCCACCCCAACGAAAAGCAATTTTATACTGACGGATCCTCTTCGGAAGCGGGCACGGGCTTCGGTGTATTCAACACTTGCACTGAAGTTTTCCACAAGTTGAGACAGCCATGCTCAATATATGTAGCCGAGCTAGCTGCCATCTTTT
>KI915053.1:493387-503444 GCA_000473445.2 Anopheles farauti
TCCTCTAATCCTACTGTATTTTTCGTACTCATCTATGTTTTTCTATGTCTAGATTTATGTTTTTGTAGTTTTTGTGTGGCATGGCAGATACACCGGGCAGAAGCACACCACCGGAATGAAGTTCCGCGTGGTGAATCACCGGTAGTACCGATGTACTCACTCCGCTTTGCTCTTATTCCAAACAGAAGCCGTCATCATTCCAGGCAGAACGATCAACCATGTCACAGAGAACTTCCCACGTCAAAACTACGTACGAAACAGTGCCTAAAACTAGAAAAGTACACGCAACACGACTGGACTGGACGACTACAATGATGACAAACGATGAAAACAAAAAAAAAGGCAAACGAGCATACAAACTAGCCATACCAATCAACCGAGCCCACCCGGGATAAGGTGCAGATATGTGCAATGTGGAGGAAATGCCCATATGAAAACATTGTTTAGAGTTAAGTATAGTTTTAAGCAATACGGCCAGGCCGTTTCTTCTCTAATTAAATAAATCAAATTAATAATTGCAATCGATGTATTTTAATTTAAGGTAAGTAATCATAAATATCGCATTCGAGAAGTTGATGCTAGATGCGTGCTTCCTGGACATAATCATGACGCCCATATTTGGAAATGTCAAAGTTCTCTCAGTCTGGGAGTACTTTGAAAGATTGCATAGAAATGGACGCAACGAAAGGTTCATTGGTAGTTATTTGAATTGTGTAATGCTATGAAAAACAACAAACTGTAATTTATTTTTTTATTCTCAGGTGATCCAGGATACAGTGATGAACCATGGCTTGTAGGACCTCATCGTTCAGTAGAAGCAGAGGAAAATTTTAGAATATCTACGGGCAGAATAATAGTGGGACAAACAATTGGAATTTTGTGGAGTGTCCGTCTACTACCGTCCTAACCCAGCTCTGAGCGCTGGGCACGACTAGCCCCCGGAGCGCCATCCTAATTTTCCAGTGGACTCGATGACCCGATTCCGGAGAATCGGAAGAAATTGCTGCGGAGAGAGTAGCCCAAATACCTTCGCGTGGTCCGCTCCGCAACAGCCACTAACATAGAAGTTGTAAAATGTGGAACTCAAGCAGAACCCATGTGGAAGTCCGTAATAGCTAGTACGCTTTGTTTGAACAAGGCCGTTGTGAAAATGCATTGTCTGTTCCGAAAGGAGGTTAAATAAATAGTTATTGAGCCTAAGGATCAATCCTACATTTTCTAGTCTTTGACTCAGTGTCAACTAACGCACTCTGTCAAACGCCCCTTTGACATCTACAACACAGATACCATCATTTCGTTACGGGCATGTGTTAGCTTTATATCGGACACAAGAAGCGCTAAGCACTCGTTGGTACCTCTGTCTTTGAGAAAACCAAACAGGGTACTGGACAGGGGGGATTCTATTTCGTTTGGATAGTTTGTTGAATACCATCCTTTCGCGTAGTTTGCGCAGACACGCAAGCATTGAGATGGGTCTGTAGGACTCATGTGCTGATGTCGATTTGCCGGGCTTCAATATGGCGATAACTTTAACTGCTCTCCATTCCTGTGGGACATTATCGCGCTCCAACATTTTGTTAAAAATATACAATAATTGTATATAAGCCACATCTGGAAGGTGTTGTAGCAGCTTGTACCTCACCTGTTCCAGACCTGGAGAAGATTTTTTACAGGAAAGAAGAGCTAGGAAGAGCTCAACCATTTTGAAGGGTGAGTCCATGCGTTGTATGTGCTATATTGCATTGGAACGAAATCTGGTTAGACTTTGTTAGCGAACCTATAAAGCCATTACCCTGTGAATCTTTCGCTCTCATTTATTGTAGTTTTGTTTCGCATTCTTCTACTCATGTTCCACAACGATCGGAGCGAAGTGGAAGAACTTGCGGTTTTTGACATACCGTCGGCAGAAGCTTCATTTTATCGCTTTTAATAAGTTTTCGCATATGTTCTCCAGTTCCTTATACTGTTCAGATAGGGATGTGAAACCGTTGGATCTAAACTGGCTAAAGGTTTTCCTCTTCGATCTAAATGCAGCTTGATAATCTCTGTCCTTCCAACGAGTGCTAGGGTTTTTGAATATCGTTGGTTGGTGGCGTTTCCTTGTTTGGGCAGCACGAGAAACAAGATTTTGCTACGCTTCCAAAGTTGATATAACTTTAAAATCAACATATTGAGCGTCTAAATCGATAGTCACAGATGATATCGAAGTTGCAATGAGATCGCTGTATTTCGTCCAATCGATATTTTTTGTCAAGTCGTTCCTTGTCATTTAGTGCCAATACTATACTTTCTAGATCCCTTTTGATCTTCTCCATTTTAATCTCGGCTCCCGGTGGGATATAAAGAGAGGCAATAGATAAGTCAATATCGCCTACCCTAGTCGTAACTGCGACGTATTCTATGGTTAGCAGGGTGGGTAAGGGTAGTTGGAAGAAGGGGAAACTCCTTCGAGTAGCAATCAATACTCCACCACCGCGCCATATCACTACCTGAGTTGTTTCGATCTTGACGGATTATGTTATATCCATGGAAGGTTACATTTATGTCTGGGGAAAGCCAAGTTTCAGAGATGGCAAACACGTCTGATTGGTGTTTGCCAACTAATCCTTTAAAAAGATCTATTTCTCATATAAAGCTTCTACAATTGCATTGGGGTATGTTAGCCATTCGATTAATTAGTAGTCTAACCGCTCTAACGTGCTCAGAGCAGGCCATTGCCCAAGCCACTGTTTTACAAAACCCAAGCTGGTGGTGAGTGAGCTGTTTATATTTGTATGGTGAGAAGACAGGCGAGCGTTGGATGTTCTCATAATACGATCTTGCCGACCCTCGCTCATAAAGTAAGACACTGTTGCTATCGTAGTGAGCTCGGATTTTCGATCGGCATCCGAGCTCACTGTGGTGAGCTGAAATGTTTACAGTTTGGCGAGATTGTTTTGTACCCGTAAATCTACAGGACGCTTTGAATAAAAAAAACCTACGAAAACAACAGCGATTCCTTTCACTTGGTGTAAAATACTGCGCTAAACGAATAAATCTGAAAATCTTCATCATTTGGTGCTGTGCTTCGAAATTTAGTGCCATGGAGGCGGATATTTATTTTCTTTAATTATTTTAGACGGAAAGGCTTAGCCGACTGAACTGAAAAAACTGAAGCTGTGCGGATCGCTCAACAAAAAAAGTGCACAACTGTACGAACAGTTGGACAGGGATTGAGAATTTTAGAATAGACCTGGCGATTCCAACATTCACGGGCAATCTGCCGAAGGTAAAGTTCGAATGTTTCATAAAATTTTCTCTGTGTTAAATAAGTATTCCGGTTGTTAACTAGTGATATATAAATTACTAGCTAATAATTACTGTTCATTTTGTCGTTGTAGAAACTACTGTGCACGAATCCGGCAACGAATCAAATACATTGGCGAAAAGAAATATTTGGAAGAGTTGTATTCTTCCGACGATTATGACTGTGACAGCAATCAGGGATACATCATAAACGAGGAAAGCGAAGACGCCGCAGATTTGGAGGAATAGTTTTTCAAAGAAGAGTTTTTGAAAAACGATCAAATCGACTCTGAAAATATAAAACTACGAAACTGTTTGCGTATCTAGTTGATTCGTAATAAAGTTTCTCGTAGAGCACAAACTGAATTACTTTCTATACTTCAAAATGCATCATCTCTTTCCTTCTTCTCTTCTCTTCCAAAAGGATGTAAGGACTTTGTTGAAAGTTCCGGTTAATGTCGGCGAGTGAATAGTCTCTGTTCCAGGTGGTGGGCAAATAAGGTACCAGGGAATTAAATCTTGTTTGCAGCATTACTTTCGGTAATTTACACACAGCGTCACTAGTTCGAAATATTTACCGATGCATAATTTATTTTTTTTTGTATTTTCAGTGAAGTGATACCGGCAGTGGAATCATTTGATATCAACTTTTTGGAGGATGGAATTCCGTTCTACAATCCAAGTTCCACACACATGTGGCCAATACTAATGCAGCTACACAATAGGCCGAATGTTCCTGTTATGATTATCGAAATATTTTGCGGCACTTCAAACCCCATCGATGTTGAGCTGTTCTTAAGACCATTAGTGACGGAGCTAAATTACCCTGAATGAGAAACAATTCACAATAGCTGTGAGAGTGTTTATCGCGGATTCACCAGCATGCACCTTCATTAAACGTAAGCTCTAATTATTTATAGAATAGTCTGTAAAAAAAACTCCTTCAATACTGTTTTTTATTTCAGATGTATGTTACTACAATGGCGAACACGGGAGCTTGAAATGCAAGTGCATTGGTACCATTATAAAATAAACAGGAAAGTAATTTTCGAAGACGCAACAGGCCAGTTAAGAACTGATGCAGACTTCCGGAACGAGCAGTGTAATTCCAAGGGTCATCGTAAAGGAGAAATACTTTTATAAGATTTACGTAAATTTGATATAGTACAGAACATAATAATAGGCGATAGGCTGCATTAAATAGATTTAGGTATAGTTAATAAGTTACTGCTAGGGTGGGTACAAGGTGCGCTTTCTCCCTTTAAAAACTGTTCATTAGATGATAGAGTAGAAAATTAGGAAGAATAAGTAGGCATAGAACTTCCTTCCGAAATCCCTAGAAAGTTTAGATTTCTAGATATTTTAAGCTATTGGAAAGGCTCAAAGTATGCTAGTTTCTTACACTACGGTGGAATAGTAGTTTTGCAAGATAGAATAGGTAAACTAGCGTACGATCATTTTAAATTATTGTATGCAGCTATAACATTATTGTCGTCTTTCACGATTAAGGATCATTGGCAGTATTCCAATGCGAATTGAGAAAATTCGTTGAGGATTATAAGGCAGTGTACCATCGATTGCAACTAGTCAGTAATGTACATTTATTAATTCATTTGAGCGAAGAGGTAAGCAAGTTTGGTCCTTTAAAAATCTTTCTGATATTCATTAAAATGAAACGGAACAAATAGGAAGGAGCACTGTAGTTTACTCCTTTACTTCATACATTTATGTAATATAGTTAAATATAATTACGTTGAATAGGGCAGTAGGAAAATTAAGTTAAGTAGATTAATATTTGCATATAAGTGTAATTTGTAAGCGTACATAAAACATATGTGGCAAAAATTGTATGATAAAAACATACAGTCCGTAAAACGTATCGCGTATCTTGTTATGACACTTTTTTTTCTAGCATGCTCGACCAGTTTGTTAATTTTCATCTTGTTTACACATGATACCAACTGTGGGAGAACTGATTTAACTGAATATGGTCCAGCAGCTTTCGATTTTCCATCGTGTTGTTGTTGATCATTTCTATTGTCATTTCTTCGGAAACTCTCATAGTGTGCTCTAAATAATGGATTGCTAAGTCGATGAAAGTCATTGTTGAGTCAACTGTTGAGTAGAATGTCTTGTTTCTAATGGCTACAGTGCAGTTCAGGTACTGAATTATAAAATTTTCAGAAAGTTTACGATTTTCCGGACCGCAAGTTGAATTCAGTAATAAGTGTTAAGCATTTGTTGCTAATATAGTGTTATCTGCTATTTCCGTGATGCTGAGTTGTTCGTTCTTTGTGCTGATGCAATCATTTCGTGAACCCAGTTATAGTGATGAAAAACATTCGTCTTCAAATAGTTCTAAATATTCACTTCGTTGAACATAGAGGTCTGGCAATATGGCTGTGTATAACGACGTTCTATGTTGCACAATGTAGCGTGGGTGTTTTTGTATTGCATAACTGTTTATGGAGAGAAAACGGAGATCGTCAACATCTGGGTTTCCAGCTAACCATTTCCATGCAGTGCCAAGCGTATCCCATTTCTGTTCTGTTTTAGGCTGGTTCATTCGTTGTGTTTATTCTTGACTTTTATCGGCATTTACAGGTTTACCCAGATAATTTTACAATTTTCTAATTCGTTTGAGTTTTTGTTTATTTCGCTTTATAGTTTTTATCGTGGTTACCGTTTTTCCATTATCATACTCACATTCGTAGCCTATAAATCCTGGGTCTAATTTTTTTCGAGTTCCTTTTTTATTTAAATTAGATCAATTTTAGATCAATGTTAGGTGAATTTTCCTTAAATTTGTTATTTTTATCCATTTTATATCGCACTTTACAATAACTTTTTACTACCTGCCAAAAAAATATTTCCTGTTCTGTAGTTTATTTTGTTACATTGTATTGCATTTGTTTGGTTAAAAATTATTTCATTTGGCGAAAATCCTGTAGCGGAATGAATTGATTGGTTATATAGCGCATCAATTAGTGGATGTATTGCATCAGATTTCAAATCCGGGTATTTAAATTTGTTTGTATTGAACATTTCCATCAATGTACTATGTGTTTTTTTCTATCTGACCATTTGATTCGGACGAAGAGGCAAATTCCACGTTTACACCTAAGTTGCCTAAGAAGTCTTTAAGCTGAATGCTATTGAACGATTTTTCATTACCTTCTTGTTCTTCTTTTTCTTATTGCCATAACGACCGAAGTCATGCCTGCCGTTTTACCGGCTTTCTAGACTGATTTTTTACCACCATAGCTAGTTAGTCACTCCTCGCTAGGGGGACACGGTCCGAATGGGATCATGGTACCGGTCCTGTCGTGTAAAGGCGCCGCTACCACTACACCCGGTTTTCATGATCACGTACTAGTTTTCGCGGCACTTCAAAGCTAGAATATTAGTAGTGTTTCTAGAATTAGCCTCTAGTTCTGTCGTGTTCGTTTTTAATTGTACTATTTTGACGTTTTGTGTCCAGAATATATGCTACCATATTCTGTGTGATGGTAGCTAAATGTGATTTAGGATGGGGAAAAATATTGCGATAAGCACTTCGGATGTAGTTGAGAAGGTTATCGGGAGCAAGGACTACTGTTTTACTACCTTACCAAAACTGTTGAAGAAATTAAAAAATTGTTGATTCATCATACTCGATATGCTACATATTGTTGTTCTCCTATAGTTTGGAAAATGTTTTCTAAAACGGTAGAATTAGAATAAGTGATTTTGAAGATTATTTGATTTCTAAAGCTGTTCAGTGGACGTTCGGTATAGTGTATCTGGTGGTCTTCGGACCATCTTGCGGAGTGAACTGTAGAAAGGTTCGATGAACAGGTCTCGTTGTTGTTTATTGCAATTTTTCTACTGAGAGCGTCAGCGACTACGTTTGTTTTTCCTGTCCTGTATTGGACTGTGAAGTCTTAGTTTTCCAGTTCCAGTCTCCATCTTATAAACTTTGTATTTTTTTTCGAGTTTTTCATAAATACTAGAGGTTTGTGATCAGTTATTAGAGTGAATGTGTTGCCATAAAGGTATGGGTTAAATTTATCAATGAACCATACAATAGCTAACGCCTCTTTTTCTGTAGTGGAATAGTTTTCTTCGTGTTTATTAAGAGTTCGTGAGGCAAATGCAACCGGTCGATCTTTTCCATCATCGAGCTGTGAAAGGACAGCTCCGAGGGCGTAATTAGACGCATCGGTTGTGAGTACAAAAGGTTTGTTGAAGTCAGGGTAAACTAATATGCTATCAGATATCAAAATTGATTTACATTTTTCGAAAACTTTTTTGTACGTCATCATTTATGACGATTTTTGAACCTTTTCTCAAAAATTTAGTCATTGGTTTTGTTATCTTAGCGTAGTCTTGGATAAATTTCCTGTAGTATCCAACTAAACCCAAACATTGTTCAATTTCCTTATCTGATTTTGGTAGCTTTTAACGTGTAATTTTTTGTACTTTATTGTCCTAAAAATTCATATTTATCAAGTTTGACTTTAAAATTACTTTTCGATAATTTTGACAACACTTCATTAAGGTTTAGCAAGGGTTTTTATAATGAGTTGCTTAAAACAATAACGTCATCTAAATATACGTAAAAGTTTTTGCCAATACTGTCTCCTAACGTTGCATTCATTGCTCTTTGAAACGTTGCTGAAGCATTTTTTAAACCAAACGGCATACGTAGAAATTCGTAATGTCGGTGCTAAATGCCGTTTTTTTTTTTTCTAGAATCTTCATGCATTGCTATTTTGTGAAAACCAGATTTCAGATCTAGGTTGTAAAGTAAGTAGACTTGCCTAAATTGTCTAATATATCGTCTATCAGGGGTATGGGGAATTTGTCGTCTATAGTTATTTCATTCAGTTTGCGTAAGTCGACAACTATATGAAATTTCTTCTTCCCTGAGGCATCCATTTTTTACGGGACAACCCAAATTGGGCCATGGTGAATCGGAATGGGTAATAATTCCGTTTTGTAACATGTCCACGATGTGTTCTTTAACAGTTTCTTTGTGAATGTGAGGATACCTGTATGTTTTCGTATAAATTGGTCCGTCATGAGTAGTTTCTATTTTATGACTTATGTTGGTGGTAGCTGATAGTTTTCCATATTTTTGTGGAATAACTTCAGAATATTAAGACAACGTCTTCAGTAAGCCTTGTTGTTCTTGTAAAGATAAATGGATAATACGGATTAACGTGTTGATCTCTTCTAATTTAAATGAATTAGCTTGGTACGATGACCCGGCTGCAAAATGTTTGTGAAATTTCAGTCTTTTATTATTTAATTTTATAGCATTTTCGCTGTAGAATATCTCTCCATTAAACATGGAAAATGTTTCTGACCCTATTAACCCATCGAATGCTGGATTAAAATCGTATTCGTAAAATATCATTTCCGGAAATTCTGGACCGAGAAGATGAAGATCTCCTTTAGCAAAAATGTTTATGATGTTCCTTTATCATTTTTAACTGTGGTATATTCTAGAGGTACAATATTATTCATTATATCAGGTTTTAGCAGGGTTTTATACGCTTCTGAGTCAATATGTCTTTGAAGGTTTGTTCCTATGTTACTTTTTACATGTATTATTGGTAAATAATAATTTATTATGTATCATTCTGCCTCCAACCGTCGCTCAGAACGGATGCAAAATCGAGCTGCTGCAGATCGTAGAGATAAGACTCTCTCGATCCTAGTTCAGCGAACCGGGTTGAGTGTGTTTTGTTGTGCCACTGTGTGTGCAGTGTAATCATGCGTTCCAGTGTTGTGTGTACAAGTGTAACCTGAGTGTATCGTCATAGCGTCCTTGGTAGTAGTGTGCATCGTCGATCGGCTTACCGTAGGGTAAGTCGAAAAGTATCCTGTTAATCTTCATTATTTTTCAATAAACGTTAGTTTCCATCCTTTCTCTCTGGCCAGTTTGGCCAGCATGGAAGTCAGTGAGACTTCCGAAAACGATGGGTTCACTACGGTGACCCATAAAAAAAGAAAAGTGGTAGAGGAAGCGATTTCTGTTTCCTCAAGAAAGTCTCCCGCTGCTGATGCCTCGGTTACCCTAGTGGCGGATCCCAGGCCTCGCAGGTACCCAACCACTCACCAGGGTGAGTACCGGGTGTTTTTTATGCCCGGTAAAAATCCGCTTGACCTAGTAAAAATCGCGGAATCTTTGGTGAAAAAATACGCAGCAGTGACGGACGTCTTCCGCGTTCGTCCAAACAAGATTCGGGTCATCGTACATGACCGAACACAAGCGAACGCTATTGCGGCCGATCCCGCCTACACGGAGAACTATCGGGTATACATACCCGGTAGCGTAGTCGAGGTGTCGGGTGTGCTGGAGGATCTCGATATCAGTACCGAGGACCTCCTTGAATACGGATTGGGTGGATTTCGGGATTACAGCACACCCGCAGTGAGGGTTGTCGCCGTTAAGCCGATGTTTTCCTCTACCATAGTAAATGGTAAAAAGATATACAAGGAGACTCGGTCGAAACGCGTCACCTTCGAGGGAACGGTTCTTCCAAGTTTCCTTTCGTTTAAGGGGCTCCGTGTCCCTGTGGCTAGGCCCTTTTTCCCCAGGGTACCCACATGCGAAAACTGTGGTCAAATTGGCCACTCTAAGGCGTATTGCTCGAATGAGCAAAAGTGTACGAAGTGTAAGGGGCGTGTGGTGCAATGCCACTTTTTGCAAGCATATTTGTAAACATAAGTAGATTGCACCATTACGTCGAAAACCAGTGCATTAGCGAAAACCCACATAATT
>KI915053.1:516641-536037 GCA_000473445.2 Anopheles farauti
TTCCAGGCAGAACGATCAACCATGTCACAGAGAACTTTCCACGTCAAAACTACGTACGAAACAGTGCCAAAAACTACAAAAGTACACGCAACACGACTGGACTGGACGACTATAATGATGACAAACGATGGAAACAAAAAAAAAACAAAGCAAACGAGCATACAAACAAGCCATAAAAATCAACCGAGCCCACCCGGGATAAGGTGCTGTTATGTGTAATGTGGAGGAAATGCCCATTTGTAATCATTGTTTAGTCTAAAGTATAGTTATAAGCAAGGCCGTGCAGGCCGTTATTTCTTAAAATAAATAAAAAATAAAAAATTTATTATGTATCGTCGGGAGAGTCTTCTGCTGCACAAAATTTTGCTTGATCACCATTTTCGTTAGTCTCATTGTAATTCAAAGTGACACGACTGCGGACAGTTTTGTCAATATCCATTGGCTCCGCTGGATTTATCAAAGTTTTATTATTGTGTTGGTAACTTGGAGGTTTCTTAATATTTTAATCTGAAAAACTTTGTTTCGATGTGTGTGGTTTGTATTCATATTTGTTAATGTAATCCATGTTTGTCTTTTTTCCAGGATTTCCGTATTGCTTCCCAGCCATGTTCATGCTTCTGTTACTCTCATTTGATTGAAACTTGCATAAAAAAGCATGAGCTTCTTCCATATTTTCAGGTTTTGCAGCTTGTACATAATCAAAGTAGGGTTTTTGAAGACCGCTGATGTATGCGGCTAGGCTATACTCGTCCATAAATTCGCTAACTGCTTCCCAGTGAGCATTGTATTTCGCGTTTTGTTTATTGTTTTTTGTTTTTTGGTAGTATGTGTCAATACTACCGTCCATTGATAATTCTTGTTTATCACCCAGAGCTGCAACCAATATTTGTTTCAGATCAGCAAAAGTGTTTGGACTCTCAAGTGTGCACAAAATGTCCTTTGCTGATTCTTCTATTTTATGAATAATTATAGTTAAATAAATGTGGTAAATTTCCGGAGATTTTCAGATTTTCGGACCAGATTTTCAAAGATTTTTTAAGATTTTTCTGCAGATGGAATGGATCTCCTCGATTTCGGGATTGTCGAAGATCAGTTCCATTAGCCGATTGGGTGTCTAACAATGTATCAATATGAGCTTGTTTGGCCACCACCGTGTTAATTAAATTAGTCAACACATGCATTTGAGCAATTAATTGCTGCAAAATTTCTGGTTGATTCTCCATTTTATGATGAGAGATACCTGGAAAATTTTCTTTTACTGGAATATGAGGTAAAAATTTGTCTGATTCGATTTCGCTGACTTCTGAACCAGAAGAGTTAATCGAAAGCTTTGAACTAAAAAGAGATTTTGCTCCCTTCAATGCTGATTTAAATTTTGACATTAGGCAATCTTAAATCGCCTATTGTACGTGGCAACGGTTGTATTCAATACTATTTTAATAGTAGCAACCTGTACAAATCGTCTATCTGGTAGTGCAGTTACTTTTCGAGTTAAAACAGGGATAGGAAATTGATAGTAACGTCCATCTGGTAGTGCGTTTTGGGTTTTACACTGGTTAACCATACACTCTCATTACAACTCACCAATTGTAAAATGTTTCCTATCCTATTTTTCTCTTTGTTGCGTAAAAAATTAGGTCACGTGCTTCGTGCATTCTAGTTTTTGGATCTCCTTTCGATAAATTTTCATTTAACCATACGCACATTTCTTCTTTATATCCTTGTTTTGTAATTGTGCGATAAAACTATCTAAATCTTCCTTCATTGACAATCTTCTAAAATTTTCCGGAGGATTTCTTTTTTCGTCTTTTCTTAAACAAACCACGTTGCTTATTTTTTCTACTAATACTTGTAACTGTATTTTTGTTGTTATTGTTTGGCTATTGATTCCGTAAAATTTTGCTCTATGCGGTAATACTTTTCATTAATTTCAATTTTTCTTTGTTTTGTTGACGTATCTCTCACATTATAGTATTTTGAGTTTTTTTAATTTGTTGCAGTGTAGGAACAATACCTAATTCGCTATCTGTTTTTTTTTCTTTTTGATTTACGTCGTAGAGGATGGATGATGGATTTTCTTCGTCATCATGTTCGAATTCCTCGCATAGTATTAATTCATCAACAAAATCTTCCATACATGGCGAATTCACATGTTCCTCTTCTTGTTGGGATTGACGGGATGTGCGGCTCGAACTCATGTGTAATAAGCAGATCTAGGAAATAGAACACACAATACGGTGAAACAGTACGGAACAGTACACACTTGTCTAGTCATGCACTAGTAACGCACACACACATGACAAATAAACTAGTAATGTTGATTAGCTTTTCTGATACAATGTTGAAAGTATATCGTCGGCATCTTGCATCCTCTGCAAGGAGGCTGAATGAATTGTCGCTCGGATAACTCGTAAGGACTGAAGCATACGAGGCGCGAGCGCGGTGGTACTGAATTTTCATCAACTTTACATATGTTCTTTTATATACTGGGCTTGATTGTACATCATGCCAGTGATTTCCACATTGAACGCATTTAAATAGCGTTGCAGTACATTCCGACACATGACGCCCTTGGCACTTTTGATCGTTAGGGCTTGGGCCTAGCGACAGGGATACGGAGTCCTCTGAACGAGAAAATGCTCGGGAGGACCGTATCACTCTCACTGCGGGGGTGTTGTATTCCCGAAATTCACCCAATCGGTATTCTACGAGGTCTTCGGTAGGAATTGCCTCGAGATCTTCCAACACACCCGACAATTTTGCTATTCTACCGGGAATGTAGACCCGATAGCTCTCGCAGAGTCGCCCGCAAAAGCGTTCGCTTGTCCTCGGTCATCAGTTCTAGGGCTTAAGAAACACGGTAATTTTCCTGGAGCGAGAGAGGTTACCTGAGCGGCCTGGACCCCACAATCGGAGATACCGGGGCATCAGCAGCTGGAGCTTTGGTTTTGTCCATGCTGACGTCTGGGTTGGAAACTATTATTTTTTATTGGTCACCGTAGTGAACCCATTACTTGTGGAAGTCTCGGCGACTTTCATGGTGGCCTGATTGAAAGGATCATTTGGAAGGAGTTACAGAAAATAAGCCAAAACGAACGGAACTTTTTGACTTACCCAACGGTAAGCCGGTCGGTGACACGTACTACTACAAAGAACTCTGTAATAGTACACTACGAAGCACAACATAAGATACACGCGTCACAGGTTCACAACACACCAACACTGCACACACTGTGTCACAACAAGATACACAGATATCAGTTGCAACCGAGCATTCGACCTGAGCAGACGTGTTTCTCCGGAGCTCCGCCTTTGTTCACTGTGTTCAGACCATTTCGTGTGTACCTGTGAAGAAGCGTATTCTCCGTGGCATGCTAGGAAGAATCTCCAGAAGGTAGAATAAGAGGAGAGAAAGAGAAAGATATAGAGAAAATTGCTGTGCCAGTTTAGTTTAGTTAATGCCCGATTGTCCAGAATCTTAAAGTTAAAATTCATAATGTGCCGGATCACTTCAGATTCTAAATTGCGCATATAGTCCAAAGTTTGTTTTATAACAGTGAAGTGACGAGCCAATATCAGTTTCTAGTGCATACATAACTCAAAGTTCATTAACAACAAAGTGATAGTTTTGATCGCGCACAAGTCGCGCACAAGTTAGGCTCCAAAAAGTCCAGCCCGTTGAAGAAGAGAAAGCAAAGAGAGATTTGGAGGTTGACAATCTCAAGGAAACGATAAAGAGGCTACAGGACGAGAGCGAAATTGAAAAAAAAGGCACGCTGAGCAAACCGCATTGCTACAGGAACTGGTAGACAGCACGCTGAAGGAAAAAGAGATAGAAGAGAGTCGGTATAAGAAACTCCTGGAAGAGTTCGCCGAGCTTCAAAAGACATTAAAGGATTTCATGACGGGCTGGGAAAAACAGGAAGAGAAGACGACCGTAAAGGCAACCGACCCCAATCATCTGGAAAAGGAGCAGGAAACCGAACGTGCCTTTGCTGATTTCGCCCGGAGCCAACCGGTACAGGATGGGATCGCGAAGTGCACGGACGCCTTCCAAAAAGACCGAGAATTCCAAAAGCAAATGCAGAGGGAACATCGAGCTGCTATAAGGCAAAACACGCAGCCGAAGAAGAAATCGCCATCGGTCAACAAACAACAAGAGGATCCGGCAGCGAGTCAGGGCAAACCAGTAGGCGATTACTGGCAGGATGTCCGTGGCAAACGGATCGGGATACAGAATCAGCACCACCAGCAGCAAGCGCCCCAGGAGCAAAAACGGCAATAGAAACACCGCAACACTCGATCTGGTCAAGGAGCACGACAGGAGCATCAACGCCTTCCGAGACGCCGGCCTGACGCACTGCTGATCGTCCCATCTGCTGGAGTGAGTTTCCAGGATATGTATCTGCCGATCCGCTCATCTTCCGCCTTGGAGGAAGTTCAACTCGCCATTCGTATCGGAAAGCGGACTGCTTGTGGACAGCGGGGCAACCTGAAAATGGAGCTCCGCAGAGGGACCGATGCCACTGCAGTGAGACAGCGCATCCAGGCGGTGCTCAATGCACCTCTGATGTGAGGTGCATCCGGTGCGGCGGTAGGCACAGGATCGCGGCCGCGGTCTGCAGAGGATCACCTAACCACCGTCAATGATGCTGGAGATCCTGCAGATCAACCTCAACAGGAGCCGGAGCGCCCAGGATCTGGCGCTCCAAACCATGCGGACGGAGAGGGCGGACGTCGCTCTTCTATCGGAGATCTCGTTCGTTCCTCAGAACAACGGGAATTGGGTGGTTGACTGCAACAAGCAGGTGGCCATCGTTACTAGCGGCGTTAACTTCCCAGTGCAGCGAGTAAAGTGTGGATCAGCCGGGGCTGGTGGCAGCGGACGTTGGCGGAATAACGTTCATCTGCTGCTACGTATCGCCTAGCTTCGGGGTCCCCCAGTTCGAAGAGTTCCTGCATAAAATCGAGCTGGTGGCTCAGGGACACTCTCGCATCGTGCTCGCCGGAGACTTCAACGCATGGCATAGTGCATGGGGAAGTCAACGGGCCAACACTAAGGGGGTTGAACTGCTCCACCTCACGACGGAACTAGGACTGGAGGTTCTTAATCTATGCAACGGAAGGCAACGGAACGCGCTTCCTGGGCAACGGAGTAGCACGTCCGAGCATAGTCGATGTGTCTTTTGCAAGCGCAGCGATTAGCCGCCAGGACCTAGTTGGCGACACAAATCGACAATGGAGACTAATTGATAATTATTCTTACAGCGATCACCGGTACATACGCTACGCAGTGGGCGACATCCCCGAGAACCCTAGAAACCAACGGAGACATCAAAGGCGACAACAGCGGTGCGGCGCGCCGGCAAACGGTGGCAAACTCGTTAGTTCAACGCAGAGGCGTTCGGCATCGCGCTTCGTCACGCAGACTTCGAGGGCGCGGCGACCAGACCGGAAGCAATGGCTAGCTTGATGACGCGGGCGTGCAACGAGGTCATGACCGAGGTGTTCTCATCCTTGGAACATCGAGGCTCGCCGGCGTACTGGTGGACCCCGCAGATCGGCGAACTCTGCGAGGAATGTCGCCTCGCCCGGGAGCGGATGAACGTGGCTTGATGCAACCACCCAGCAGCAGCGGGCACGCGAGACGCTGTCCGCGGCCATCAAAGCTAGCAAGGAGCAAAAGCACGCTGAGTTCTCAACGCGACTGGAGGAAGACGGGTCGAGCAGATGGATGTCCGAACTACTGTGTCGTCTACGGGACAGCCGCACTGCACCGGTACGTGATCCAGCGGAATTAGGACGCATCGTGGAGGCGCTGTTCCCGGATCGACCTCTGGTGGAGTGGGCCGAACCGGACGTCGACAGCGACGAGGAACCCATTCGACCGGTCTCCGAGCAGGAGCTGCTGGACATTGTGGCTGGGCTGAACCCAAACAAGGCGCACGGATTGGACGGAATCCCGAACGCCGCTGTAACGACTACCATCCGACGGCATCCAGGAACATTTGCAAGAGTGCTCCAGGACTGCATGGAAACGGCCAATTTCCCGAGGATATGGAAACAACAGCGACTAGTTCTTCTTCCGAAACCGGGCAAGCCGCCTGGGGAGCCTTCGTCATTCCGACCGGTACTGTTGCTGAACACCATGGAAAAGGTGTACGAGAGGGTTCTTCTGGACCGGCTCAACGACCACCTAGAGGACTCAGCACCACCGCAGCTTTCCGACAGGCAGTATGGTTTCCGGAAAGGGAAATCGACTCTCCAGGCGATACAGCAAGTGGTCGACGCAGGCAGAACCGCGATGGCTTTTGGACGGACCAACGCCCGAGACAAGCGCTGCTTGTTAGTCGTGGCCCTGGACGTTCGGAACGCCTTCAATTCGGCGGACTGGCCTTCGATCTCCGAGGCACTACGCACGAAAGGAGTTCCCGTGGCATTGCGCCGCAACCTACGGGACTACTTCCGGGAGATGTCTTACGACACCAACGAGGGACCGGCAACACGCCGAGTGACGGCAGGAGTTCCACAGGGTTCCATACTGGGTCCCACACTGTGGAACGTACTGTACGACGGCGTGCTCAACGTGCAACTGCCAGAAGAAGCCGACATCATCGGTTTTGCGAACGACCTCGCAGTACTGGCGAGAGGAGCAACTCCAGAGGCAGCGGCAGCAGTGACCGAGGCGGCAGTAGCAGCAGTCAGCGAGTGGATGACACAACATCACCTTCAGCTGGCTCCTGAGAAAACGGAGATCGTTATGATTTCCAGCCTGCGCCAAGGTCACCCACAGATCCCGGTCAACATCGGAGGGATCGAATGCCGATCTAAACAGGCAATCCGCTACCTCGGGGTGATGCTCCACGACCACCTGTCGTGGAAACCACACGTGGAAAAAGCAGTCTCCAAAGCCCAGAACATGGTGAAACTGTTCGCTTCAGTCATGCGGAACCATGCGGGGCCTAAGATGGTAAAGCGTCGCCTACTAGCATC
Organism: Anopheles farauti; assembly: GCA_000473445.2. NCBI lineage: Eukaryota > Metazoa > Arthropoda > Insecta > Diptera > Culicidae > Anopheles > Anopheles farauti. The sequence goes on from KI915053.1 coordinate 523,635, forward strand.
GGTTGCAGAGTCAGTCATCATGTACGCGGCACCCATCTGGGCGGAGGCTACGGAACTGCAATGGTGCAGACAAATCCTGGCAAGAGCGCAACGGCCACTGGCGAAGGGCGTGGCATGTACGTTCCGCTCCGTCCGGTATGAAACGGCCGTGGTACTTGCGGGTTTGATCCCATACCACCTCCGGGTTCAGGAAGCAGCAGCGATTCGCCGGACACTTGACGACCCATCCAACCGGATGAGGAAGGCGGAGATCCAACGAAGAGAGCGAGAGGCGACGAGGGAACGCTGGCAAGAGCAGTGGGACAGGGACGCCACCGACACCAATGCGAGCCGCTACGTTAAGTGGACGCATAAGTTGATCCCACGCATCGACCGCTGGGTGGATAGGAAACACGGCGAGGTAACATTCCATCTGAGCCAGATACTGTCAGGACATGGTTTCTTCCACGAGTATCTGGCAAGGTGCGGATTTGCCTCGGCCCCTGACTGCCCTCACTGTCCCAGCGTGGTAGAGTCGGTGGAACACGTTATGTTCCACTGCCCCCGGTTCGAAGACGTTCGCATCGAGCTTCTGGAGCACCGCAGCGAGAACCCGATAACACCGAACAACTTGGTGGAGAAGCTGTTGACGAGCCCGGAAACCTGGCACAACATCGCAGAGGCGGCCAAACGCATCACTAGCGTCCTCCAGCTACACTGGCAGGAGGAACAGGCCGCTGCGAACACCCAGGTCAACGCGGCTTCGGAAGCAGCCCTGGCAGCGGACCGTCAAATTGCCGAGGAACGACGAGCGGTACAAAGAGAACAACGCAGCGCAAGGCAACGACAACAAAGGACGAGAGCAGCAGCAGCAGCAACCCAGCCGGAGGACCAACCACGCACGCTGGCAGATGACATCGAGGCAGCAAACCAGGAGGCAGAGACTGCACTGCGCGCACAGGAATCAAGCGAGAGGCGACCCCAGCAAGCCGGCCCACGTAACAGGACGAGGCAGCAACGGTCCCTCGCGGCCAGCTCGTCAGCAGCAGGATCAGCCACATCGGTACCAGCAGAGACAGGAGGCAACGGTCTCTCATCGACGGAGCAGCGACAAAGGCAGCCAAGGAGACGACGGGATCCAGCAACAGCGGACGACATCCTTCGACGGGGCCTTCGACGCCTTACAATGCAGCGAGCGTACCGGCAACGCGCCCGCGACGGGACAATCCCGCCACTCCTTCCCGGCAGGCAACGACGCAGTCGTCAGCCACCATCACCTGAGGAAGTCGAGAGGAGGAAACTACGCAGGTGCCTAATGGAGCGAATCCGACAGCGTATCGCTGCTGCAGGGCTTAGGGGTCCCCTGACACCGAATGAGGAAGCGGCGATTAGGGAAACCGTGCTAGCTGGCCGCTAACGCGGCATCGTAGTACAGTTCCCCCTTAACGAGGACGACGACCAGGTTGACGATCGACCTGGTCTCAATGAGGAGTTTATCTAGCACTAAATTTGCATGCAGATATTAGGAGCGCGTCCGATAGTCTTTAAGATCTAAATTAAGTTTGTAAATATTGTAGTGAGTAGTTTAGCTTAGGAAGTAGATTAGGAAGTAGACAAACGGACTTTTGTAAGACCAGTAGTCAAACCCTCACGGAGACGGCTGCTGGTCAGGCGACAGATAGTTTTGTAACGTAGTTAATAAATTATCACGATCATTTAAAAAAAAAGATACACAGATATCGGTCGCTCAACCAGGATCGATCGCAGTTACAGATAACGATCGAGAGCTACACAAATATGTATCCGTTCCACCCGACAGCCGGAGGCATTAACACGAGTTAACAAGCAGAATCTAATAGAATAATCAAACAGAATAAGGGAGGATAAACAGGATATAGAAATAACCGAACATTTTTCGAGGGACAGAAATACGAAATTTTGGGAACACCAAATAGCAAAGGAGTCAAACAGGTTTTGTAGAACCATGCAGTGATAGAGAAAATGTTCATAAACATTTTCAGATAATCTGCGACAGATGACAATTTGGAGGGAGAAGATAGCTGACATCATTAATAAATAGAAGGAAAATAAGAACACTGAGTACGCTACCTTGAGGAAGACCAGATGTGTTAGTAAAAGAGTGCGACACACAATTTTCAATCGTAAATGAATATATGCGATTAACGATAACTTAATATCGTTTACAATATTGTTACCAAACCCGAGTTTTTTTTTTAATTTTGCTAACAATAAGTAGTCTGGTGCGCGGTCAAAAGCAACCTTAAAATCAGTATAGACTACATCTAATTACTTACGTCGGCCGAGGCCAGGATATACGGCCCAAATTGCCGGCGCCAAATTGTGCTTAACATGTTCAAGGGACTGGAGAATTTCGTGAAAGTTACGATCCAGTGGATACTACTGCAATACATGAGGTGCCGATTCGGCTGGAAATGATAGAAAAATGGAAAACGGATTTCGAAGCTACCATCACAAAAATTGCGGACTTAGGTGATGATTTAAAATTCAAATTTAAACCCAAGTACTATACACGAGTCTTAAAAATCACTAAAGAATTTGTTGCACTGCAAAATTGATTCCTACATACTCCATTTTACCAGCAATAACCCATCTATCCTGCTTGAAATGCGCTACATTTCTAAGAGTAGGGCCTGACACCAACCAACCTAATCCACTATTCCTATCAACCATAAGGTACCAGGCAATCATACATCAGCTGTTTACCACCCCCTGAACTAACTTGTCCTGAACTAAGTTGGAACCACTCTACTTGTTCGTGTTCAAACTACTACTACTAAACTATTAAACAAGCTTGTTCTACATGATTTTAAACGTATTCAAATGAAACGTGTATTTGAACTGCTGCCTGAAATGGTACTTACTAACGTACCCAATACAACATCCTTTGTTTGAGTCTTTTTTTTAATTTCCCGAAGCGAATGAAGGAACTTTTAAATTGTATGGCTTCGAGCTTCTTTGTATGATGGATTAACAATTTTGTTTAGTGGTCAACTATTTTCCACTCATATCCATAATCCTTAATTCCGTTGTAGCCCCGTCAATCTTCTGTATCTATAATCGAGGCTGGTGCAACGATCTCGAGGAACCATGGAGCGTATCCTTAATTCCAACGTTGCACAAACTCTTAAAATTACAACAAAAAAATTATCGTTTTTGTATTTTTCTCTACACCTCCAACTGGTCAGTGGTGATTATTCCTTGAGAGGTATCTTCTGTTATATTTTCTTCTAGAAACTACGATTTCATCGATTTATATCGTGTGATCGTAGCCTCTTATTATTCTGCTATTTTGCTCTATATATTTCCTAGCTTTCTATATTTATAAAATGCGCCAAGAATAAACGGCGTTCCTAGGTATGCCCTCAACCTCTTTAGCGTTCAAAACAGGATTAACGTGAGCACGAAGCCTTCGAATACAATTCCCTCGCGGATACAGCATTCCGACCCTACCAAATGCACGGTAACATAAATCCAACTCAGGCGGATGCCGTTAAAGGACTTTGCCTTCTTCAATCTGTGGTAACACTGCGTTCAATGCTATGCCCAATGCCACAGTCCTATCTCCTCTAGCAGCCTTGCTGTCTCTGCCTCGTCCTTCACTAGCCTGTAAAATTACTTGGTTGAACTTAAGCAAAATAGACCAATCCTAAAAATATTTCTACTTAGCGCTGCGCTTAGAATGGCGCTTCCGCCGTCCCATTCAGTCCTGCGTGGATTTTGCGGTAGACGGCGCCCCAAAATCGCCCAAAATAAGCTAAGTCCCGAGAGCACCTGGGACAACTAGACGCCAGAGATGACGCGATGTATCCACCGCATGTAGCGGTTGGATTCTTCGTAGCAGGCTGCTGTGGCCGGCAGTCCGGGGACGATGTGAACCCTATGACGCAGAGGTACTCCCGGAAAAAGCCATGTCCAGAAAATACCTGCGTCATGTCGAAAGTCATATCTCCGTGCTTCCGTGATTGCCAGCTCGCCATGGCAGGAATGACGCGGCGGATCCACCGGAAGTAACGGTTTCCCTGGCAGCTTGCCGTGTTGAAGACGTTCCTCACGTCAAGAAAACACTACTGTTAACAGGCAACGCTTGTCCCGGCCATTGGTACGGCGATAGGACATCGCCGTACGGGCTGCGGTGACAACTCGTTGCACTGCGCTGATCGTGGAGTATCCCTTGCGGAACCCGTACCGATCCCTCGACAGCATGGGGTGCTCCGATCCTTCAAAAATTCGTTCGCCACCGCGTTTGCAATGAAGATAGCCGTTGTTCCCACGTTCAGTACCTGGAGCGTGATGCTTTGCACGGCCTGCAGGAGCTCCTCGCCCCTCAAGGTGTTTCGTACGCTGCCCCACTACTCGTGTCAGGCGTTGAAGTCCCCGGCAACTACAACGGCGGAGTGGGACATTGGCTAAAGCTCAACCATCTCCAGCCCCTTTTCGAGCCGTTGGTGAGCTCCCACATGAAAATGACCGACCCTTCTTCGATGAGCCGAGCTTGTACTGGAGCGCCTTCTGAAGTTCCTCGCGCTCAACCGTCGGGTCAATGGAGCCGAAAACCAGCTCGGCCATTTCCGTGATGACACGGGCTGAGCCATCCTCCCCGACCAGCTGCTGGATTCTCTCCAGCATAAGATCGAAGTCGGCCTTCGGCGTCAGCGGCAGTCGCAGCTTCTGTTCCTAGGTGCAATGACCCATCGTTACAAAATGGGACTCCGATGTACCGGTAAGCCCGGCTCGTACCTTGCGGTACACCGTGACGCAAGTTTGTCACTCCGCCGGCGTCACCTCAATCTGGTCCGGCCTCGTCTGCCTAGACTCCAGTCGAGGAGTCGGCTTCTGCTGCTATTGAGACGGTTGGCCATGGGGCGTTGCGCGGCGGCTCACGGTCGCGGTGCTGCTGCTGTTCCTGCTGCTTGCAGCGCTGAACTCTGCGATGTTCATGTTGCTTTCGCTGCTCGGATGTCCGATTTGTCCTCTTGCTGCGCGGCTTTGCAGCTTCTGGCATGAACGAGGTCTGAAGTTTGGCTAGTTCTTTAGTGCCGGCCCTGTAGATTGCCAGCTCTTGTTCTACCTTGACGTTTGTCTGGTGGAGATTCTCCTGCTGCTCCTCCAGCAGGGCGACTCGTAGGCCCAGTTTTGCCACTATTGCCTCAAGTGTGGAGTCTCCGCCAGCGGGTTCCGTCGTCAGGATACCTGCGACAGGTGCAGCTGCTTCCTGCTGCTACATCGAAGCGGTGGGGCGGTGTTCCGTGCCCGGAGCCATGCATAGCTCAGGGAACTCCAATCCGCTGCGGGCTGACCGTTTTGCTCCGGTGCCTCCTCTGGAGCCGGTGCCGCCTCCGTTACCAGCACTTTGCTGTCCAGGATCGTTATAGTCCTCGTCCATAGACGTGATATCGATGTGTACCTCCGGTGAACGTAGAGGTGCTCTCGACTTTCCAGTGTGCGGATCGAGTGCACTGGCGTGTGCGGATCGAGAGCACTGGCGTGGGCGGAATCTCCAATATCCCCGGCACACGGCTGACAAGCACCGCGACGATCCGCACTGGTTGCCCAACGAGGGTGTTCGGAGATATGCCGGTCATAGACAGGGTCCCTAGAGCGTAGAACCCTTTTTTCCATTGCTGCCGATGGTTCTGACATAGGCCTGGTGCATTTTTCCACGGTGCTTTGCCTTTTTTTTCACTGGTTGTCACCGCTAAAAATATTTTAGGGGTTTTTCCACCCCTGGTGGGTGATAGGTGGGGGTGGAAGGTTTATTCCACGTGTGACGCACCCGATTGTACCGCCTCCTTATACCGTGTGGAGACGAGGTGAACCCACACACAGTCAAGTACCCCAGGAAAAATCCATGCCCAGAGAACACCTGACTGAGCTGAAAGGTAACATCCCTGTGTTTCGTCCCGATCCACCTTCAGATATTGGGGACGTCTCGATGCGCCCACTTGACGTGTAACGGCTTGCATCTACGTCGGTGGCATCACTTCCCCAGTGTATTTCTCCAAAACTCGATCGTGGTACCTCGCTCTGGCAGACAAATCAGCTCCTTAGAGTGATGATTCTCTGCAGCCGAGTTCTCCTGTTGGTGCCTCTCTCCCACATCTTTCCCAGCTGAGTACTATTATACTATATTATACTATATTATACTATAATACTGCTATTACAGTTGTATAGCCTTCTTCTTCTTCTTCTTCTTCTTCTTCTGTTTGGCATTACGACCGAAGTCATGCCTGCCGTCTCGTCGCTAGGGGCTGAATGGGATCATGCTACCGATCCTGTCGTGTAAAGGACCGACGTCGCTCTCACTACAACACCGGGCCGAGTGTAGCCTATTGCTTACCATTTAGCTAGCAAGGTGGAATGTTTTCGGAATTCGGACTTAAAAGATAAAACAATTGGTTTTCGGTAATGTTATGATGTGGACGTATGGAGGACTTAAACTGCACTTAAACAGCGTACGCATTGATGTATGATGCGTTGATGCGTGTAGACTCTTGTTCTTCGCTCGCTGATAAGGATTCCGACAGGTCGTGTGCGGAGCGAGTTCCCGTTAGTGTTCTTAATGTGTAACGTGTGTTTATCTGTAATTTACTGTGAATAAATTGTATGTGCTCAATAGTGGTGACACAACAGGTAATTTTGAGCATTAGCTAAAATTTCATCCGATCACTAGATCGTTTATCTCCAAATGCGAGTATAAATCGACCTTGGATCACGGATGCTTTGTTCTTTCTCCGAAGTGCTCTGACTCGAAGTCAGACGCGATGACAATACAGTGATTGCCGTGATAGTATAAATGTTATTGTTGACACTTATTGTATACCGTCAGTTTTCAGTACATATTGTTGGGATGCAAACTAGCACTTGTTATTTAAAGTGACACACTCTGTGAAAAACACGCGTGTTGGGAACATCAAATCACATATTTACTCTCAAATTATTTAAAAAAAACGTTACTTTACAGCATCGTAACACATATCATCGGCACAATAACTTCCACTGGTTTGCGAAACACAACTATCATTAACTTCTGCAACTCGTACCTCTGCCACACATGTACTATTACTGATCATGTACTACCAGAAAGTAAGCGGACTGTGCACTAAACTAGTCGCTTTTTGGCTTGTCATCTCCACGGCTACTTTTCGATGTAATTATTCTCACCGAAACGTGGTTGGATGACACTATTCATGTGAAGAGCAAACTAATCACGCGTTAGTTTAACAAATAGTTTGTGCACAGTTTGAGTCGCTGCTGGCCATTCGAACATAACACACGTATTTAATTTCTGTTCTCTCGTTACGTACCACAGTCTTAATTCTACTAACTATGCTAAAAGAATTTATTACTGTGATGATCCCCAGTTTAGTAATAACCACCAAAATAATGAAAAATGAAGTAAATAAGCAAAGCAATACAAGTGAAAATAAAAAAAATATCCATTTTTTAAAATACTTCTGTTGTTTAACGACAAATTTTGCAACTGGTGCTTGCGACACATGCATGACACTCAACACAACATGTAACAACGAAAAAAGTAATTTGTACGGAGTAAATAATTTTCATTGCTTAGTAAGCGTTTTGAAAAGTAAGCAAGTAAGTAAGTCGTCGGTGTCGGTGGGTGTTGACATTTAACGGTATTAACAACAAACCGACAATTACTAGTCGAAAACTCCTGTAACGAGTAGGAATTTGTGGCAAATACGTCATGATAAGCACGTGATAAGCACCAGGAAGAATGCGTGGGAGATAAACGTCAACTCTCTCTAGTCCTTGGTGATTCTTAAGGCTACGGCTAAGGATCGATCGCGCTCTTTTCCCAGTGAACGCCGAGGTGAGCACACGCAAATATAAGTTACCGATGCTTGATCGGATAGCCCTTTTTAAAAACGACTTGCGTCTTGATCTCTGGTAAGTACAGTACTGATTTTATTGAATGATTATTAGTCTCACGTCGATTTCGATTTATGCTGGACGTCGCCAGTGGTCACTGGGGATGATCTTTGTGGGTGGTCGTTATCGTCTCAGCATTTCTCTGCATTTGACGGAATTTGCAATTATTTGGATTCATTTTCGATGAGTGTGGGAACCGCGTTATTGGGAACCGCGTTATTGGGAACCGCGTTATTGTTACCATCGCGAGAGTCGCGTTTGTTATTGTTATAATTTACTATTATGGGAGTCGCGTTTGTTATTGTTAGGATTTACTTGCGCTAGTGAGCCATTCACGGTACTGATTGCAGGTTGCTGGTTGTCGTACGGTAATTTATATTATTAAGAAACAAAATTTTCATTACCCCCCGCTAGGGTCCACGCATCTGAACAATTTTGCAACGTGACACCCAGTTGGTATATGTATGAAAAACAGAAAACACATCATACACCGATGTGTTATTATGTATTATTTTCTGAATCAATATTTTATGATAAAAGAAAACGACGAATAAGTCTAAATTTGAGCGGCTCATTCTACTTATGGAGCTGAACCGTGATGATTTCGGTAACAAGAGTAAAGAAGACACAACATGTTGGGAAGAAGTGCCGGAGGAACTAAACAAATTAGGATCTCCAGTTAAGGATGGCTCAGGCTGGAGAAAGTTTTTAATATTTTTAATTTAACGTGAGCAAAATTACTATCAGTACATTTTTTTGTTTTCAGATATGATCTGAGTTTAGATCGGGAATTAAAAAGAAGCTTGCCCACAACAGTAAGGAGTATAGGGACACTGGAGGAGGACCTTGTTCGTTAAGTAGTTTCACGATGATGGAGAAGCATGCTATAGATATGTTAGATGGGGAATAGAAGGTACGCCCCATCTATCCACGTTAGGATTACCTCTTTCACCATCAACCATTCCAACAACAGCGTCAACATTCACCACAACCGCAGCAAGATACTGAAGGTGGACAATTTCAGCGCTTCGAGAAATAAGCGTTGGGGAATTCTATTAGAATTTTGTAGATTTAATCAGGCCACTGAGGAAATGGCTGCAATCAAGCGAAGGAGATAGAAAATCAGAAAAAATCAGTTTTTAGTAGTTGTAAGGGATTATTTAGATTAAAAAAAAGAAATAGCAGATAAGAAATCACAACTTCAAACTAAACTGCTCAACTTCAAGATCGAAGTAGGACAAAAAGAGTTAGAATTAAAGCAAATCATATCTGATAACGTGTGCTTTATAAACTAGCAGCGGTTCTGACGGATGATGCTCGGCACAACCAGTCGCCGCAGATGGCGTTAAAGAACGACGACGCGATCAGCATCGATCAAGGATCGACTCGCCACGCCAGCGGTACCGCTGTCAAGTTATAATACACGAGCGAAGCGTACTCGGGTCTCTTTTCCACGCAACAGTCCACCAACGTCAGAAATATTGTAAAAAACTGAGTTTGTCACATTAGACTGAGTTAATTATAATATTGTGGATGGTGCTGCTACAGAAAGAAAAGTGCTTTGTTGCTAGACCAACATAAGGAATTAGAGTTAAAATTTGCAAAAGTAAACATACAATTAACTTTACAGATGTTTACAGCTGATAATAATGAATATAAAATGTCATGCCTGCCGTTTTACCGACATGCTAGACTGATATGTGATTTTGATGTGTGATGACCATCAACGCACATCACGGCATCATGAAACCGAGTTTTGGCAAATAAAAGTCTTTTGATACCCATCTTTCTTCTCCCGTCATTGAGAGGATAACCAAATTGCTGATCAGTGTGTGAAGAGGCACCAAAGTTAGGATTAAGATACTTCAAAAGGTCTTTGTGTCACAGCGACATGGACATCTTTCGCAACACCACGTTGATAGCTCCTTATTGCGACATTTTTCTATCAACAAACAAAACGAAAGTAAGTATGCGTCCCGCGATTTGTGATTTTGTAATTTTTATTGATAAAAATGTAATTTTAGGTGAGTTGTGTTACACCAAGCATTTAAAAATGAATCCGATGGAACCATAAAAGAAATTCAGCCAGTTTTATCGACGAACCGTGAAACGAGCTGCGCTAGAGATGGAACTAGAAAATGGTGAAAAAAATGGTTTTCATGGGTAATTGGGTGAGTATATATCTAAACTCAACTCATTTGTGAGTGTATGTTTAATGCATTATTTGTCATTGTATGAAATGATATTTTACTACATAAAAAGTGTAATTTTAAGTAAATAATCGCGATTAAAGTGAACAGTGAGTAGTGAATCAGAATTGCCTCAGGTTTTCAAAACATAATTTATAGAAAATGATTAAAAAAGTGAAAAACCATGTGGACGAACCATTTTTTAAATGTAAAATGTCCGTTACAATTAAACAAAGTAAACCAATGTGACATATCGCAAAACGCAGCAATTGAAGCAATATCAGGTTGATCAGTGCAGTGCAAAAAATTATGCTGACGAAAGCAGTTGCTATATGAGTAAACAATAGCTGACTAGTTTAATATTGTTTACAATAAGGATTCGTGCCCGAGATTAAATACACGAGAGCTCCAGACGATTTCCTAAAATCTGTCTTGTTTCGGAATAGAAAAGCTATATAGTGCGATTTGGTGAGCAACAACAAAAGGATACAGTGTCCTACGAGCAAATTATTTTTGCGCAAAAAGCGACAAGTGATGAGTCAGAACGGCAGCAACACTATGTCAGCAGAGCCAGCAGCTCCTGCGACATCAGGCGCAGCACCCACTGTCATTGACAGTGCACCAACCCAAGCGCGCATGCCAGGGTCTGGCCAGGGAGCCCATACGTGCGGCAGGTCCAGATGGGACCGCTCATTACCCAGTTCCTGGGGCAAGATACAAGATGGGCGATAAAACACAAGGACTATGGCCACACAGTTCTTAGCCGATCCGCTCTACTTGCTCGGATACGGTTACACCATGACCACTGCTAGTAGTACAAAAGAAGAGGACGAGAACATACGCGTCACGGTTGCCAGCCCGTACGTGTCGTCGATGTCGATGGCGAACAAGTTTATGCGCCATCCGCATCTTTCGTCAAACGGACAAGAGTGGTACGACTTGATTCGTACCTCTACGGGAAATCGAGCGGCATCGATCCGAGCATTGATGCCAACCCCTTTCGCTATTGACCAAGGATCACTGTGCTACTTGATCGCTGTGAACATAAACAATATTCACCAGCTGGTCTGCGATGAAGCGGTGCTATTGAGATGTCTACTAATGTGGATGACGTTCATTCCGGGAGACATGATGGCTGACAGATCGACCTGTCTGACATCCCTACGCTACGGTAGTTCGTCTTGTACATATAAGTCAACATCTATCCACCGGGCTGACAGGCGAGGAAACATCGATGGGTGTCCGTGGCAGATTCCCATAAAGAAAGGAACCTCGAAACTGATTGGTATGCCCTTGGATGTGTATACCGGCTATCGCACTGGACACGCGATGGACAAATACACACGGTGGAGTAAAGCGGATATCCAGCAAGCAGTGATAGTGCCCGTACGCGCCGCGGACCTATCTCAGTCGTGGATTATGGCGTACATAATATCGCACACTACTACCCGATGGTGGAACCACTCTGTGACGCATCAATACAGTGTGGAAGACGATCGCTCTATAAGCGATGAAACGTTCACGGTGTACGCCATGTCGCGTGCATGCATGGTGGATGTTCCCGGTGAGTATAGGTGTGTGGTGTTAGTGGTGGTCGATTGTGATACTAAAAGCATCGGCGATGAAGTTTACATTGAGCACATCGGCTCAATTCAAACTGGGACACCTGGATACGACGAGTTGGCAAGCTAAATCTTTACCTATCTAGCTATAGACGAAGATCCGGCCCCATCGCTATCGGACTTCCGTTGTGCCATTGATCACATGCGAACTGAGTGTGGATTCGAGGAGACGTTTGCGCGTGCGCTGTCCATGGCAGCAGAACTATCATTCGGGTTGCCTCTCGGTTACTCGGTAGACACTGACGGGAATGCTCCGTCAACTACAAAGCGAAAGGTGAACGGGCCACGAAACATGAATATTGACAGGTCGTCGTCCAACAACAAATTTGCGGACGAGCAAATGGGCGATCTTGCTGTCTCGTGGGCCGACATCGGCGACTGGCTAATGGGCAAGGGCGACTGGTGTGTGTCGCCATTCGGATTGCTGGCGCGATCAACGGTTGACGTTGATAACAGTGCTGTAACTGACAGCACTGAAAGGAAGGCAACGAGATTCAGGATGTATAAGGTTAAGTACCCGGTGCCAATGTACCGCGTGACTGAAACGGTCGCTGACTTACGCGTTTTTTTTTTTTTTTTGACAAGGGGGTGGAAATCTTCTTAGACGGTAACCATCGCAAGGGGCCGACACCGGATTTTTACCTGCGTAAAACCCCCCCTTGGCCAAGCATTACAATGCCA
>KI915053.1:556991-574681 GCA_000473445.2 Anopheles farauti
AAAATATCCAAACCCATCTGACACTATTTTTCCTCGTCTAATAACAGCATGACACTATTTTTCCTCGTCTAGTGACCGCATTACACTTTTGACATGAAAGATATGTTTCTAAACCATTATCAGTTATTGTTTGGGTAATGCAAGATAATTTATTTTGAAAAATATGACTATTGCAGGCCCATAGTGATTCAAAAATTGCCGTTTAATTTCGAAAATCTCAAATGTTGAATTTTTGAATTTGGTGAACGTTATCAAAGAACCGGTTGAACCGTTTGTGAGAAAGAGATGCAGAACAGAAAATCAAACTGCGTCCAGCTATCTCAGCTGTCATCTTCATCCCACATTGTTTTCAGATTATCTAGCCGCCATTGTGACGAATGGTGATGGCTGAATTGAGCGAGTTTTGCCGCCAAAACGAGATGTGAGAAAAGTTGTTCGAAGTTTGTGAGAAAGGGATGTTGAAAACAAACTAGTGCTTGAATTAAGATTAAATATAGAGATGTTTTATTTTTGATGCGGCATTTAGAAGAGCAATACGATTATAATACAGGCAATACAGTTTTCATGTTTCGATGCGATGGAACAACTCAGCAAACGGTTTTCCAACAAACGGTATTGATGATAGTGATATAAGTATCAAATATATGGTGATATAGCCTTACATAATAGAAGTCAGTTTAACTTTCGAAAGCGGTCTCTATTGAATGATAGTGCAAGCATAAAATATTTTAAAAAACAGTTATGTGAAAAATAACCAGTTTTGAAGATTGAACTTAAGGCGAAAATAAATTAATCATTACCCGTTCTAGCTTTGTTAAATATATTATTAGTGATATTTAAAACGGTTTCTCTTTTGGTTTGCTCAAGTTATTGATTCAGAACTCGCAAACCAGTGTTTCGGTTTCATAGTGATTGTAAATTTCGTTATATGTCTATTTTCTTACGTTTTAAAGAATTTTAATGTTTTTAAATTGAACAGTACTGACTCTTTTTCTCCGTGTTGTTACTTTATCCCAGACTTTGTTGGGAAATGCAGTATTTTTGTTCATAAAAATATCCATGATTTGGTTAATATACATATCGTTACATAAGTTTTCACAGAAACAATTAAAACACAAATTATGACAAGTGTACCTTAGTTGGTGACAAATTGCGTATTGCTTTGATCTAATTTTGATGAAAATTAATCAATAAAATTTGAAGGGAATGGTCCATCCTGCAAGCGCATGGCATAATACACGACTGGATGTCGATGGGCGATTAAAAAAAATGAAGACTCCAACGAAATCATTAAAGTGGATATGTACCGTTCTGAGATGTACGGCTTCCTCATACATCCATTCATCATCTCAATCATCAGTGAGACCTGCTAGCACGGAGAAATGTATTTATGAACCACACATTATGTAATAACTTTATGGAAATCAATTTTGTTTCAAAAAATATTTCAATAAAACCTTTTTGATAAATGTCTATGACTATGACCTGTTGACTATGATTTGTATATGACAAAAAGACCTGGTCTTTCTCATACGATCGCCGCCGAGTGGTACATGTATAAAAGCGAAATGAATAAATCAAACAACTAATGCCACAACGCACATTCAAGATGCACCCAAAGAGCAGCGTCACAGCGGAAAATCGTGAGGTAAAGGATCATTTCGTATGGTTAGTTGATTAAATTCCCATCATGAATAAACGTAATCAGCGTGATTCAAGCGAATGATTAGGGTAGTGCGTACGCGCGTCGATCAACCTAATCCCGGTTCTGCGACCGTCGTTTGAAAGTGTTCACATATGCATAAATTAATCGCACTTGCCCTGGCAAATAACAAACACCGTCCCGCCCCGTTAACTTTATTAATAACGGGGTTCAAATTGGATTCAATTAAGTATTTTCACCACCATCATCATTAATGAGGACCGCTGGGAAATATGGTGCTCGATGCTTCGCTCACGAGACGCCAAACCCCGACTTGGCCAGCCGACGGAGGACAGTGCACATTAGGACATAATTAAAGTGAACGTGTGTGTTCTGTGTGTGTGTGTGTGTGTGTGTACATTAGTAGTCGCAGTGGATAATAGAATTTTACACGCACCAGTGCCAATGCTTTCAGCGGGCTAGGAGCTTTAATTTAAATCGAACTGCAGCTGAAACCGGGCGTTAAATTACATCTACACTGGGATACAAATCACACATGCGCCCCGTACGCTTCCATTTGTTTGCGTTTCACATTTTCCGTGCGGTGCGACGTTGTGAATTCCGGATGAAAATGGCTGCCGATCCCGGCGGCAGCATGCCCGGTGTGGCAATAGAGAGTTGAATTAAATTAATTTCATTCTCGCATCCTTTTATGTCTGGCACGTCCTCGCACGGTGGGTGGTGCATCCGAGCGCTCGCCGCTACCGATGATGAACTCTCGTTTGCTTCATCTGATTTCCGTTTAATGGTTCCGCTTGCATGGCTTGCAAGTCACCAACACCTCCATCCATGGTCCCGTTTCGGCGGAACATGCTTTTGCAATTGCACCAATCTCCAGTGACTGTTTATTTTATTTTATTAATTTTTATAGCAATCCATACCCCGCACCAACCACACATCGAGTGGGTGGTCGAATTTTCGAGCATAAATCCGAACCGCATTTTCGCCAAACCCGAGGATTCTTATTGAAACATTTGACTTTCCCACACAAGCCAACGCCTACCTAGCTTCCCCCCGAAATGGTGACTTTGGGTCACTGCCATTAAATGTACATTCTTTTTTTCTTTTTAACCGTACCTTTTACCACATGCATGTTCAGGCGCACAGCAAAAAGGATCACTTTGGATTACGCGAGGGCTGGCCGCATAATAGCGAAAACGGTGCGAAAGTACTAGCATTATTTGCTTTGCTTTCTATCTCTCTCTCACACTCTCTTTCGTCTAACGCGCTTCCCACGCATCCCATCCCACAAATCGGGCCGACAGCGGGCGACAAAATAATATTTATAGTTTTATTCGTGCAAAAATTGATTCGGATTTCGAATAATAACAGCACTATGCTAAAACCGGCGGCCGGATTGTTTTAGAATTGTACATCGACGGAGGCGAGATAGAGAGAGAGAGAGAGAGAGAAAGAGTGACACAACATTGGAGGTCCTATTAATAATCAGTGGCGCTCTCTACGCCAACCCACTGATAGGCTTAACGAGAAAACGGCTTTCTTTCGGGCACAACATTGCCGCACAAAGCGCATGAGGTCATATAGTTATTTATGGTCATTGATGCTGTTGTTTTTTTTGTGGCTGCTGCTATTGCTGTTTGTGAAATGCGAATGCAATTGTAGTGGCAGGATATAGGAATTCACTCAGATACCTACCGGATGTGCATGAATATTTGGATTTTCATCATACGCATGAACAAAATCATTACTATTGCATGCGGTTCTATTTCTTAAACATTGTTCTTCTTTTGTATCCGGCACCAAGGGAATATATAGAACATTATAGCTATCCGCATCGGCCGTATCGGTGCAGCTATGTTGTGATTGTTTTATTATAAATAGCTCAATAATTGATTGATGTTCGTTTTCGTTTTCCTTTCTGCCTTTGTCAATGCTATGGAGTGTATCATTTAAATTTTACTGATTTAGAGGAATGTTTGATACATTGTACTTTGATCTAGATGCGCTGTTGGAAACTACAAGTCCGTAACACAACTATTCGCCCACCCGTTTTTTGTAAATACGAAAAATTGAAGAGATAGCCCGAAGATATGTTGTGCAAAATTGTACCTTATAATAAAATACATATTTCTTAGATTTTTATACATTTTTAAAACTACTTTTGCTTTTTTTCACAATGCTCAAAATCGCTCTCTGTATCACAACTGTACGCCCACCTACGTATATTTGAGTAATTAAATTATAACTGCTTTAAAATTCGTTTAAAAATAACAAAATTACATGAACGTATTCAAAAAGTGTAAGAATATTTCTCAATTTTCCATTTATTGGTTATATTTTGATTTTTACCAAATTTTGAGTAGTGCTTTTATAGTTTATTATTATGTTTGGTTTACAGGAAGGTAAAATAACTTTTCTGAATACTTTTTTCTGTTTTAGTACTTTCAAAATATTCATTAAAATTAAAGAAGCATATTTAATGAGATGAAAGTATCTTAGAAATTCTCTATGAAATCATAAGTCTTATGAAACAAAAAACTTTTTTCTGATTAGACAAAGCTTGAAACGTTAGAGAATCAAGGAAAACTATTTTAAAATCATCCCCTGATCCATTAAGAAACTTGCTCAGTTAGTAATAAGTAATTAGGAAGTTAGTAATTATTAATTTGAATTTTTTACACTTCAAAACTTTTAGTTTTGAATTGAGTTCGAAACACTTTCATTACAGGTTCCAACTATTTACAACTGCAAACTTGTAATGAGTAATAAAATACCCTACAACATCACTTGTAATAAGTATAGAAAAACGTAGGTTCATAAAAGTTCAATGATTGTTGCTATGATTGTTTGCTACCCTTCATGCCTGAGTTATCCACCTAGATTTTCGATTAAAAATTCAATGATAGCAGAAGAAAACGAATTCCTCTGTAAGCGCATCTGTTGGATCTGTATTGTTTGTTATGCTGTCTATGAAAACACATTAAAAAATTAGCTTAACAAAAACACCTTAATACCGTTCAGTTATAACAGATTTTTTTTTTCATTTTCAAAACTGAATAATATGAATTTCTGATATTTTATTCTGATATTTTAACATACCTTACCTTCCTTCTCTATTTTTCAATTTTGGTAGTTCCTATATTTTGATCTAAATTCCGAATAATGTAGACAAAAATAAACTATGCACAAAAACACTGTTGAGTTGTACTACGATTTTTTTACTGGTTTTCTCTGGTTTTTATTGGTAAAATAATGTAATAAAAACATAATCACTTTTTTAATTATTATTATTATTAGATGTCTTTAATTTTAGTACTTGTCTTACTTACTTAACTTAAGTTTGATTACAAATCATTTTCTAAAAATATATATACTAGCAGTCTTGTGTAGCGTTAATAAGATGCAACATAAAATACATGCAACATCTAATTACCGTGTAGACGCATGTTTAGCTAGAAAATTAACTTACAACAATCAGACGGCGTTCTGCATAGTTTAATAATTAGTTGGCGGGAAAGTTTCGTGTGCGTTAAGCTTCAGCGTCTTGGAAGTAAAAGGGGGCTTTTGTGCGCTTCGCGGTGCGTTAATTTGTTTCTTTCCGACCCGTGGCAAGGATCCGGTTTGCGGCAACAGTAACCGAGCATGATGCACTAATAAGCATTTCTTCATTAACATCACCGCCCAAGCTGCTTTTGTTCGTGCGCTTCAAGATCGTCAAGCGCTAGTTCTGCACCGTTGCTATGGTAGTACAGCCGGCAGTGGAAATATTCATTTGAAGGATTACGACTACTGAGGACGCTCGTGAAACACCCTGTGTATGCGGCCGACACGGTTTTGCTCGAAGCGGTTGCATTTCAGATGCAACACAGCGCCCACGAAAAACATAGTGGCAGCGAGATGCAGATGTACCACCTTCCGGGGTAAGGCGCAGTTCACTTGCAGACCGAGGTGTTCGTAGGACCGAGAATAAGCCTCGGGTGGATTTGGTGTTGCTGGCTGGTAAGCAACAGAAACGATAGCGCATCACAAAATTACATAATTTTGGTGTACCAGACGGAGAGTTGTTTAGCCGAGGTGCTGGGTCATAGGTAGGAGAGCAACAACGTGCATCGTGCGAGTTGAACGAAAAGAACAACAACATTTTAACATTTTATTTGCCGTTCCAGGATCACGCACATGCCTCATCTGGGTTCATGCTGGATGATTTGACGTGAACTGGAGCAGCTAGAATCACACCCGCCCGAACGATGGCATGTTTCGATCTTGTTGAGCGGTAAGATAAGTTTACAGTGGGAGGAGAGTGGTGGTGGGGAAAAATAATAACAAAACCTGCTGTAGTAAACAAATGTTTGCCTCTTATTTGTGGCATGATTCGTAAGAAATGCTGTGCTAACCGATGTTTATGGAAATGTTACAAAACCTAGAGAACGAAAGAGATGTAAAAAATGTACGCGTCCTAGATATGCAAGAGAGATATGATCAGTAAACTCGCAATGGTACGGAATCCACCAATTGTTTATTGAATTCTTAACTGAGCCTGAAAAAGAAGAACTTGAAATATTAAATCGGTGGTTTTGTTCTCTCATGCGTTTTATGTTGTATAAACTTATGAACAATATTTCAGAAACTATACCACTTTCACTTTGTATTTATTGCAGTCAGACTATTCGGCTAAACTTTTCGCCTTTTTATGTATAAATTTAAAAAAGATTTACTTAATTATAAACCAATTAATAAGCTCAGTATAAGTAATAAGTAAAGTATTTAATGAATAGATGAGTTTGTGCACGAAAAATAAAACTCAGAGATAGAAAGGGAAAAAATAATAAATAGATAGAGAGAGAGAGAGAGAGAGAGAGAGAGAGAAAGAGAGAAAGAGAGAGAGAAAGAGAAAGAACGTTTTGGTTCAGCGTTGAAGTAATGCTAGTAAAATATTAATCTAATTGCGAAATTAGTTATTGTAAAAATGGTAGGTTACACCATAATACCTAAAGATATTCACAAAAAAAACAAAATGTTATACTGAATTTTAGTAGAATAGTATTACATTAGCACGCGAAGGAGTTAGTTAGTTTTTAATTTAGTGATAACTTTTTCAGGCATTTTTTAGGGTTTTAAATTTTTTGTAGTATTGGTTTTTTAAATTTAATAAATATGCCAGGATATTCATTTATAGTTTTCCGTGCAGGTTCAACATTTCAATGTAACCTTTCTTTAGGTTATGGTAGGTAACCTTTCTGTAGAACCTTTCTATGGGACGCGATATAATCATGATAAATGAAGTCACTATACTTCATAAGGTATTGGTTAGAGGGCTAAGTCTGGAAGCAATTAATCATCATATGTAAATTTAAATCATATGTGAAAGCAATCGCTAGAGTATACAAACAACAACTAGTATCCGCTTCCTAGAGCTCATTACTATCGATTGATTTTTTATCATTCAAACAAGCAGAATGAAGATATTAAGTTCAATCATACGTATCTATCTTAGAGGCAATATGATCTAATTAAATTGCAACGTTGTAAAATTTCCTTATGTAATCTAACCTAAGCATCAACAATACAAGAGAGCTTAACTAGGTATGTAATTAGAAACCAAAAGTACACCATATTTGATGCTAAAATGAAAAAGCTTTGAAAGCTAAAATTCATTAGCTTTCAACGGAAATATTCAAAATATGTGTATATAACTACATAACTACATGTTATATAAGAATAACATAACTTTTACTTTTCATCCCAACGCACTACAGTGGTAAGCTTAGAATCCAGTACCATGCACGGGGATGCACGGGGAAGACATCATGCGCGACACGTAATAAAATCGTTAGCGAGTGTTTTGCGGAGTGTTGAATAGCGGTGAAAAGTTTCGCGACGCGCATATCCCTGAAGCGCTTCAACAACGGACGGATATGTTTATGTGACGCTGCTGGTAGCAGCATTCGCGTTCAAGAAGGCAAAAGGTTGACGTTTTGCATCGTGCTCAAAAACCACCATTTCCAAGCAATAGTGCCCGCGAAAACTATCCAACCTCATTCCACTTCATTTGCAGATCGTCTCACAGTCTTACCCCGGCTTGTTAGCAGAACGGCTAGCTGTAGTCAGCGTAGAAACCGGGAAATTGTGACAGGAGCATAGCGCAGGAGTGTACATGCTCCCAACGGGTAAATCCAGCGGCTGAACCAAGCGACTGTCGCGGCAGAGAAACAGCGAGCCCCCGTAGTGTGGTGTAAGTGATATTATATTGTCTATATGTTTATTACGCTGTTAACAGATAATGCTTGACAAAACGGAGTTCGAAGAGAGATTGTACATCTTGCACGTATCTAGCGCGTTGGTTGCGCTGCTTTCGACCATATGGGAAGGCGTGGAGCAATATGCAACGCTGGTGGAACATAATTTCACCGGAATCCTTTTCGTACGGAACAAAAACAGCGTCATGGGTGTTGGCAGATGAGCTGAAGTATAACGGTGTCGTGTGCGCGGTTCCTCTACTCGCTGTCATGTAGTTATATATATAATCATAATGATGGTAAAATGTCCTAAATTCGCTACCACCACCAGCACCGCTAGCGTTTGCAGGGATGTTTAGTGTGATGCCATCCGCGTAAGGCAAGTTTTTGGGATGATAGAACATTGCGGACTAGAAAGCTAGAGAGGATGTGTTGTTGTTAAGCTCTGTACGTTTCTGTTGTTATGGGTCATGTTACGACACGCAGCACTGTGTTTTAGCTGTAATAGAATGTACGCTCATTAAAACCAACGTATAGGTTGCGCTTTGTTTTGCTGACAAGGGGCTTATGTTTCAAAATTATAATATAAAAAATTACGTATTTTCGTTGAAAAATCCATAACGTTTCATGTCAGGTGCTCATAGTTTTTTACCGCCTCATTAGGTTTCATATGAATAGTGATAAAGAAGGTGATTTTACAAAGACTTTTGTTGCCAACAATGTATTGTTTTTAAAGGATAAATAGGAACATGTTTTTTAGCAAAGTTGTTTTCGGACTAAGTAAACAAGTTTTTGAGCGTGGCTGTCTAATTTTTGGTAATTGATTTGTTTATAAATTTTCACAGCTCAAATTGAAATGGGTTTCTATTCAACTATGACTTGCCAATGTTCCTTGTAAATGCGGTTGTAGGTGCAAATACCTTTCGAACATCCATAATGTTAGTTTTCATTGCATATTTTGATTTTCTGTTCCTATAAATATACATGCACAGGCTTTAAGAATTCTCAATTCCTTCAACTATACGCTGCTATCAATTAGTTGAAGCTTCAGCAAAACATATTTTCGAATTTCCGCTTTACCATCATTGATGCATTAAAAACATTTATACCATCTTCTTCATCACCATCAGGGGAACCATTTTCAATTAATCACAAATAAACTGTTTTTATATGTATTATCTAAAGCAACATGCACGTTCAACATGATGTGCCAAATTAATAAGTACATAATAACATAAATTGCAAATTTACATGATAAATCAATTTACTACACGAGATTAAAATAAATAAGATAATAACTAAATAAAAATGCGAAAAAAACGTACATATAATGATTTTATTTTTTGCAAAAAGTATTACAGACGAAATGTTTGGTAATGAACATACTAATACACCTAAGTTGAATACAAACAATAAAGAACTTTATAGAATCTACGTGGTTTCACAAAACAAATATTGAGAATTTATATGATATTACATAGTAATTTAAATCTTTGCAGTAAAATACAACGTTTTTCAAGATGTTTTTCAAACAAAGCACCGTAAAATGTGCGCAGCATGCGATCAAAAGAGCAGCATCCATTTGTAATTAGTTCACTCGATTTGATTGCCGCAAGATTAATTAAAGATTATCAATAGGCATCAGTTTGATTTCCATCCGTATCCGATAAAACCACGGCTTTCGATGCTGATAGGAAACTTCCGGTTTGCGGTATCCAGCAGAGCAGAAGCGGTACGTGGTAAGCGAAGATGCATACCGTGCGCTGCCTGAAGAATCTCCAAATCCGTGTCGCGATGGTACGCTTACGGCACTGACTAGAAGCATGTAGAACCTAGCAGAAACAGCCACCGATATTGCGAAGGAAGCGGTGCGGAGCTGGAACCACAAAACCGCATCATTATTGTTGCGGTTGGCACGGTGGCACAAACCTTAAACATTATCAACTGGCGAAATCTCTAATCAAACAGATCGCAGTGCCAGCGGGGCCTCACGGGGAACAATATTCGTGGTAGCAGAGCTTTTTAATGTTTCGCTTCATGCCGGCATTATTGGTCAGGAGCGCCGGTCTCGCTCCCCCCCCCCCCCCCCCCTCCCCTCCTCTCCCACCCACCGTCGATCGATTCATTTTCGTCCACCGCGTAAGGAGCCCGATGGTGAGAAGGCATTTTGTGTCTTTGCCCAGTGGCGAAAGGCCGGGGTACCGTTTCTTGCAAACGACAGCGCGGCTGCCCGTGTGCATTGTGTCGTCCTTTGGCCAACGCTGTCACACGCCAACTTTTGCTATATGCTCCTTATGGTTTGACTGTTGCTGTTGCTGCTGCTGCTGCCGAAGGCAGTATAGCGTACCGCCAAGTTGATCGTATGCGATTCAATTAAACGGAATCTACGTGATACAAAAGTTGCAGCATTGGCGGTGCCGGTGGATGCTTACGGCCAGCATGGGGCTTTCTTCCACCCGCGTACATCTGAACGAGACAAATTGAACGAAAGCTAATCTCGAAACAATTAACTTCATTAAAGGAACAAAAGCCCGCTAGAAATAATTGAAAATATAATATGATTCAAACCGATTTCGAGTGCATTTCGAACTGTCCGAAGAAGATGTAGCTTCGGGGTGGTAGGCGGGGTTGGTGGGCCAACGGGTGTTGGAACGAAGCGGAAACGGAAGGATACACGGGATACACACAAACACGAATCTGACTGCAGGAGAGCGGGAGAGACAGTACGGGACAGGTATTGTCGCCTTCCTCTGGTCGCTGCCGGTGGTGAAATTCAGCAACTCCACATCTAATAGTGCCCGCTGGGTTTAATTATGTCCACTTCACGTCTCATCATCTCTGTCTTTGATCACTGCTTGCTGTCGGAGGCTCAAAAGTTCACGGCTCGTTGCCTAAAGCCATACACGTCGCATGGTGGCCTGAGCACATGGCTAAGGGGAACCGGTTGTGTGTATTTACCGTCGGAACGTCGATCCTGAAAGCATGGTTCGATACGGGATTCAATAAGTCGCAGCAAGCGCCAGAAATCCCGGGCACAGGCAGCGACGGGGAAATTTACGATGAAAACGAGCTGATCGAAACAGGATAAAGTGAGGTTATTAATAAGCAATGATGTATGATTTACCCGGTGTTCAAAGTGTCAAATTAAACATTTTTAATGATCGCTTACGGGCGATAAAGTGTTAATGGGTGGGTTGTATGTATGTTTGAGGAGGAAAGGCGTCAATTGCTACATTATGCGGTGGTAGTGGAGCTTCCAGAATGACTCGATAAGGAATAAATTAATTGTATCAATTAGCTATTTATAGATTGTTTGCACTGTTGGTCAAAAAATTATGCATACTGTAGCATTGTTTACTAGAGAAAAGATGGGGATCATTATTGTAATTAATTTTTAAACACTACTCTTCTTTATACTTTGTGAAATAAAATAAAAATAGTCAAACAACCGCTGCCTGTACAAAATAAATGTCTTTAATTTGCATATTATTTACAAAGCTATGCGCTCGCATATCGCGTCATTTGAACACCTCTGAGCAGGGTGAAGGTCCAAAACCAATTTTCGATGGGAAATTTTATCTACTATTTACAAATTTTCGTAACGCTTTATTGCACAGGATTAATAACTTAAACTACAGTTCTCAAAAAATAAATAGATACCCGTTATCTGAATGAAAATGAAAATCAAACTCATTTTTGTTATAAAAAGAAATATTCTTCGCTGCTTTTTGCATTAGTAAAGCGCCGATGATTGAGAATAATTGAGAAAAGAGTTGAATTCGGTGGTACATATATCCGAAAAACAACCCATCACATGTTTTATTGTCTCTTTTAAACTGGGGAAAAAAATCTGCGATAAATGTGAGAGATAAATTGTTCAAATTTATTCTCATCGTTGAGCATCGCAAGATTCTTTTTATGACAGTCGTTAGGAGCCGGTAAAAACAAGCTACGATGTTGCTTTTTGTTGCTGCTGCTGCTGCTGCTGCTGCTCCTCTACCGTTGTCTTCATTTGCTGCCGATTTCCAATCAGATACATTTTCAATTTGTTCAGATTAAATTTGTACCAATTAAACGGGTGATTTGGTCGCGAGATGCGAATGTTTTTCTATCATTTTCGCTCGAAAGCAGCAGCGGGATGGTAGGATGCATTTTCACCACATTCGGGGCACATTTTTCTGGCGCCATACGGCCGGAAGTTTATTCCATTTCCGCATGGGCGCACCGCTCCGTTGCAATATTCGGTGCTCGATGGTGTTCGGCGGTGCAATAGCTACTACATGTGCTCGCGCCGAGTGAGTGCAAACAGATTTAACGGGCACAAAATAGTAACATATTTCATGGAGTGATGGTGATGTTTTTTGCTCCACATGCCACGTGCAGCAGCGAGGTACATTTCGGGCTCGCACAGTTCATCCTTTACTGGCACTCGCCAGCGGGCAAGGATGCACTTTCGCTAGCGGTGGAAATTGAAATTAATGCATTTCCTCAACAAACAAGAGCAAACAGTGCCGGGTGTTCATATTGACGCCCTAATCAAAGCCCCGTTCGCATTCACTAAATAGAAACGATTGCGTTTGTTTACGTTGCTTGATTGGTGTGGTGCGTCGGGCAGTGAGCTTTTTCACAAGATTTATGGCACTACAGAATGAAAAAGCTCCCGGTTGGGGTGTTGTTTGTTTTTAATGGACTTTCATTAGTGTTGCCTGCGTTGTGTTATCTGAGCTGTGTTATTCTCTAAATGTAGTATTTCAACTACCTTATGTTGTAGGCAACATAAACGATGGGACATTTTTGAACTCGGTGCTAAAGATAGACAAAGTCGTTCAATTGCAATCACAGTAGCGAATTGGGTAAATCATAGTGTACCAGTTATACAAAATAAACAGTTTTCACGCACTTAATTACATCTACTTCTAGGGAAAGTGTACCCGGTTTGGGTAACTTAGAGCTACAGTTTCGCAAAAAACAACTACTATTTTTCGAAAACGACACTGTACATAGTAAAATTGGTTCTATTTGGGTTTTCACAGAAACATTTACAAAAATGCAAATACTATCATTGTTCAGTTTTCGACAACGCAAGTAATGGATTTTGTCTTTCCACGTGGTTCCAAAATTAGCAGAAAAAATGCTATACACAGTTTTACTCTTTCTGTCGGTCCAATGCTGATTAAAAGTGATAATTTTGTGAATTAATAAAAGCTTTCCGGCTATCGAGTGAACAGCATTTGAAAAACGTCTCTTCCACGTCAGTTTTCGATACCCTTGACAGTAAAAAAATTAAAGGAAAAGGGAGAAAGGAAAATTAACAGATTATTTGCCAGGGGGAAAGGGAAATTAAAAGGGGTGTAAAACTTATTTGTGTTTGTATCTTTCTTTTTAAGACTACTGCATTTTTTTATTAGCTGGGTTTTCAAACCAAATTCTGCCACAACTTCTACTAACGGCATGCCGAACGAGAATTGAAAAGAGCTATAGATAATCTTGTATATTTCGTAAATTTTCGATTCAAATGTAACGAACCTTGGGAGAATTTGTCATCATCTTTAAGAAACGACAAGTTGTAAACATTTATCAATTGCATTACAGAGTAATATTTCTGAGATTCGTTTTGCCAAACTCTGGAATACTTGCTCTACCAAACATCCATCCTAATAAATTCATGATAATGTATATAATATTTAAACAATCATATTTTTCCTCCAATATTTGCGTATTTTATTTACTATTTTAATAGCGTGCAACTTTTTTTCTTCATAAACTTTTTCAATTTCAGTTTTATTCATCAAATGTTTCGTCAAAGTTATGTTGGTATGCTGTCATACGGCATGTAAACTCTATTTCAAGGTTTTTTAAATCAATATCAACGCATCACCTCGTCCTCCTCTCCCTAAAACTAATCGTACTAGTCATACTATTGGCGTACGTACTGAATTATCACAAAGGGTATTAGAGTGAATCAACAAATGGAATCTTTCTGAAATATAAGTGAACAGTTGCTAACAGCACAATATGTTTAAATATCGGACTGGTCTTCTCGTCTTTTACACATTCTATAATGATATTCGAATCATCTCCCACTAGCAAGTGAGTGATTAGCCAATTATGGTGATATAAAATCTAGTATGGTAAAAAAAACGAGTAGCTCAGCAGGCTTAATTTCGTAAGTCTTCGCGCCCAAGAATATGAAGGTTTAAATAAAATAAACAGGCCAAAATAACCCAAAATTCTCTATAAACGACGAAAAGCATTTTTTGATAGCATTTTTACAAATGTCCAATATTTTTTAGTCAATGAAAAGTCCCGCTTTTTAGTGATTAATAAACCAATTGGAAAAACTTGTTACAGGCTACAGCTTTGTAAAAAATCGTTTATTTTATTGCAATTAACCAATTTGGGCTTATTTTAATCGTTAAGATACTAAGTTTATTTTCTTATTCTCCCTTGTACTTTCTTTATACAAGAAAGTTTATAACCGTTCACGTATATTTTCATTTTACCTGACTAATTACAATGCTAATAAAGCATTCTTGAAATCTTTGTGGTTCTTGCTTGGAATGATTAACACGTCCAATCGTTTTATTTAACAAATTATAAATGTTTACTGATATAATTGTTACTTTGCTGTTGCTATAACTGTTGCTAACAGAACAGTGGTTCAATGTAACGGTTGCGGTTCATACTTCTGGTGCAAACTAAAGTAAACTCATTTGTGAACTAGATTAAACAATTGAAGCAAGTATAGCCGGCA
Source organism: Anopheles farauti (assembly GCA_000473445.2). Classification (NCBI taxonomy): domain Eukaryota; kingdom Metazoa; phylum Arthropoda; class Insecta; order Diptera; family Culicidae; genus Anopheles; species Anopheles farauti. The sequence goes on from KI915053.1 coordinate 571,645, forward strand.
TATCTAACACATATTAAAGCCTTAGAATACATAAAACATGATCGTTTTTTATCATATCATTAGCAGAAGGATACGTTATAAACCATTTGTCTAGATTTGGAAGTAGACATAAATAAATTATTTTGCAGCGTAGAATGAAAAAACAAACGAAAATCTATAGATTATCATTTTTATTCTATTTTTTGCTCATTTAATTTGCGGGACATTCGTGGGGATGTGCTATTGAGTTTAAAAGGCTACACCAACGGTACTTCATCGCACAAACAAACATAGCCTCACCCGTCATGCACCCTCTCGCGGAGATCTCTATATACGATGCCTTTAGCTTTCCCGAGATGTTCCACAACTATGCTCGCCTTGCCCTGCACGGTAGGAATAATGTCAAATCAAAACTTTATTTATGATTCGGTTAGATTGTGCAAGCACCATGATCATGAGAGCGTGTAGATGCTACATTTATGTACCACCAAGGAGGTATGCGTGCTTGAGAGAGCGTAGTTACTCTTCGTTTCTGGCTTCGCTGATCCCGGGAGCGTTAGAGTTTTTTGCCAACAAAGTTGTTTTTTTTTTACTCAAAAACAAGCACGCACGCACGCATACACATGTCTAGTTGTGCGGCACAGGTGTGAAGAGTTGTTTTTTGTTTTGTATATCTAAAAACGCAACGAATTGAAAACTCTTCCTTGCTGTCGTACTAGCAGCAGCAAAATGCATACAAGTGTGTCCGAATGCAGCCTCTTTTTGTGCGGTGTTAGTGTAGTGAATGTGCTGCTATAAAGTGGTTGGAAAACCAGTGTTGCATAACAATAAGTTTCCATTATGCGAAACCTATACTATTTTCCCTACACCTTTTACTCGCACAATCTCACCGCGCAGCAAAGCACGGGTTCAACATTTTATTTTCATTCATTTGCACTGCACATGCTGCCCCAACGCTGCCTGCTCGTTTGGCGTTGATCCTGAGCAGCAGCAGCAGCAGCGGCGGCAGTGTCATTTTTGCTATCTTTCCTCCATTAAACGCCACAATGTGACAGTCATTGCTGGCAGGCGGGACCGCGGGAGAAAAGCGAACCGCCGCCGACGCTGGTGTTTGCAGTTTTCGGGTGCAGAAATTTGTACACCACAATCATACGAAATTGCATTCAATAGCAAAATTATTATGTGCTTCTAGCACCGTTTGACACCTTCACCGTGACGTCGCAGCGAAGTATGAGTGGTTTGGAAATGAAAACGCTTTATGGTGTGCCGGAACAGCCGTGATCGCAATGGTAGCACTTTGTGCAGCGGCGGCGAGATTCGATAAAATTTGCGCGCCGTCAAAAGCAGCTGCTTGAAAACAATGATGAATCTAAACTTCCTATAACCCTCCCGGCCACCCCGATGCGGTTCGGTTGAGCGCGCGTGTGAAATCCATTCCCAAACTCCCGATGTCATCACGATGCGCCCCAAGTGTGCTCCAGTTCGGCGATGGTGTGGCGTTTCCGCATAGTCAACGCCAAATCAACAGCCCCGTACCGTGCTCGGTCTGACCAAAACCTGTCACCGGAACAGCACCGCTACCCGCTTGACGGCCGTTTCATTTGCCCGTTCCGGGGCCCAATAGAACAATGAAAATGCACTTTGAAAAAGGCGAAGAATATCATATTGTCAACTTTATTGAAGGTTTTATGGTGTGTGCATAATGCGACTTCACTTGTGCGCAGAGTGTCGAACGTCGTCACATCAGTGACGGAAGCGGCGAGATCGGAGGCGGCCAGGGAGGCGCCATTTCGGCAGCAGGGAGATGCATTTTATGGTGGATGCCTCTACACCACGCCAACGCTAACGGAACCTTCAGACACCGGCCGGTGTTGAATGATGCCGCATCACACTAACTGCGGCGAGCACGCTAAATGTGCCAGGGCGCACAGTCTAGTGTCTCTCCAAAACGCTAGCTTTATGCTACCGCTGCTTCCACACACTGCCAGGCGCATTGTTTGCACAAGGTTAATCAGATGTGCAGAAGGGAGGCGCGTAGGCGCGCAGGATGCGAGAGCCAATATCAATATGCGCGTCAATGCGGACAAAGCTTGACCGAAGTGCCGGCGGAAATTATAATATATAATTTCACTGACCCGCCTTTTTCATTGGCCACCATTGAGCGCAATGAACATCGGAACAATGAACGGGGCGAGCGCATCGTAGTAGGCGAGGGCAACTGCATACAGGCGTGTGGCGTAGCAGGCTAGGATTTCATTTGAAAGGATTTATTCATTTTTCAAATCGATTCAAAACCACGACGCCTCGTGCAAGCTGAATAGAGAGGATCGTTTTTTTTTCGCCTTTTGCAGTTGTATGAACCGCATGGATGGAGATGATACGAGACGTGATCGTGCAGGACCAAGTAGAATTGTTGCACAGTCGTGTTAGGGCACAGGTTCACAGTCCCACTCTCCTCCGGCAGTGGTAGTATTGGATCGACTCTGGGCGTTGAGGTTTTAATTAAAATCATAAATTCAAAGCTACCCCTCTAATGTGTTTACGTGTCCCTGTGTGGTGGCAAGACTCCCTCGGAATCCTATGGCATCCTGATGTTTGAATTGTCGAATTCAAACCATGGTGAAGCATTGGCGATTAAACTAATCTTGGTGTTGAAATTAAACCTGCGCTCGATGTCCAATGGATGTGTGTTTGGGTGATTAAACGCCATTTAGTGAAAGAGCAATTCCATTGGAAGTTTCATTTTCAGCACTATTGATTTGTTTAGCATAGTACCATACGTGATTCATGAGCTTAATTTGCATGACTTACAGGGTTTCGAGTCATATAAGGGAGCAATGGAATCGGTAGAGAGAATGTGTCAACCGGTTGAGAGAATGTGGCAGCCATGTAGTGGAATCGTGAAAGCATAATGGAGAATCGTGCAATCAAATAGCCGAATGTTGCAAGTTGCTAGGGGAAACGTGTAAGCGTTGTGGGGATAGCCGTGAATCTTACACTTTTAATTAATTGTTCGTCAGATTCCAGCGACACCGATACCGTACGAGTAAGGGTAAGG